>VDFB02045053.1:0-14148 GCA_007258455.2 Sequoia sempervirens
ATTTTATTGGCCTTGCTAGCTACATGGTGAACAAAAAAATTCCTTTGTGCTTCACTCTTGAGGATCAGAAGGGAATCATTGCACATAGTTTTCAACATTCATGGGTAGAACTTCTCTTCTACACCAGCCTTGATGCCAAATCATGTGGAGGACAACATGCAAATCATTGTATGAGAACCATAATTCTTGGTTGAATCTTTACAAGCCACACATCCAAAGAGAACTTGGAGACATTAAGGACTTGGAAACATTCTTTCACTTCATCATAAGGATTGATTCCTCCACCTATCTAAAGCTACATGGACATTTTAAATCAGTTGGGAAACTACCAATGATCTTCCACTATGCCACCTTATCTTTGGAAGACTACTTCTATTGTAAGTGATTCTTTCCAATGATTGGGCATGTATTCTAATGTTCTATAGGAAGCTTTATGTTATAGTGGAATGCACTAAATAAGATCCAGATCATTTATAGCAGTAGTGATATGTGCTAGATTGTGATCTAGTTATTTTCGGTCATCATTTCAAGTACTACAAGCAACTGATTTCAACAATGAATTTTATTGAATGGATTTAGATGGAACCCTAGGATTTGATGATAACATTTCATCATCCATATGAGAGTTTCCTTCTTTTTGGTCATTATATGCAGGTTATTTGAAACATAAAAAATGGAAAAATGGAAAAAGAAAAAAGAGAAAAATGAGAAAAAAGAAAAAGCAACAAATTCTAACAATGAAAACTTTCGGGCGTTGTTAGACAACTACAATTTGAAAACCAGTTTCTAGCAGATTGTAGTTGAAATAAATTCTTAGTGGTGAATTTTTTTTCTATAGCGCCACTAAGTGGTAGGTGATTGAAAACTAGCTTGCTAGCAGTTACTTGTTGTTATCAAAATTGAAAAAGAAAAAAAGAGAGAGAGAGAGAGAGAGAGAGAGAAATTAGGGAAAAAGAAAAAGAAAAAAAGAAAAATTATTTGTGTTCAAGTTCTATGGTACTTTGTTATGGTCAACATACCTTTGCTCACTTGGAGCATGAGTTACACATTCAGTTGAGGTGTTAGAAAAAGTGAAGACAAAATCCACTACCATTAGTATGATCCATAGTGCTTCATTGTGAGGGTGATCTTTCATGTACGACAGTGCTTGTTGGAGATTCAGAGTTGTTAAGTTATTTTGGCTATCAAACCTTGGCATACATGGGCATGTAAGTTGGTAAATCAATATATTTTATTTTTCATTAGTTTATCTTTTAACTTGATTATTATTTCTTTTTATATTAATCATATAACACAACATTCACCCAACCCTCTCTTGTTTCTCGAGGATGGTCAACCCTTTAAGTTGGGGGGGGGGGGGTTCGTCATCCTTATTACTGATAATTTTTCCCATTATTTTCTTCCACCTTAATTATCTCATCATAGTATCCATTGGATTTTTTAAAAGAGGGTAAAAACTTTATTAAATCAGAACAACATTACAAAGTCAGAAGAAAGAAGCCACAAGGGGCCCAACAAAACAAGAATTAATTCACACCCAAGAAGCATCTCATATCCTCCGCAACCCACTCCTCAAGAACAGGGGCCATGTCATTAGGAAGATTGCCCCAACCATCCACATACCAAGAATCTGTCCTCTCCGACGCCCATCTAGCCAAACCATCAGCCACCCTATTCCACTCCCGCGGAATATGGCGAAAAACAATGGACTCCAGAGAAGAGCACATAGAAATAATCTGCTTGACAACCACAACAAGCTGCCAATTCATATCCTCCAACTGCCGCTTATTCAACATATCAATAACCACCTGAGAATCAGACTCACAAACAATCCGCCGCCACCCAAGGCCAACCGCCCGCTCAATCGCCATAAGGATAGCACTAGCCTCCATAAGATTATTGGTATGCAAACCACGATACATGGAAAAGAAAAACACCACCACTCCCAAGCTGTCTCTACCAATACCACCAACTCCTGCATGCCCAGGATTACCCCTAGAAGACCCATCCGTATTGATTTTTAGCTCCCCAAGAGCAGGTGGACACCAGGAGCCATCACGAACCACCCTCTCACGCCCACATCTACGATGCACACTGCCCAAATTTCTCCTATCCCCAGCAACAAGACCCAGGGAATTAACAACACCCAAGTCCCCAGGATCAACTGGCACCGACAAATCACACTTTGCAAACAAAGACTCCTGCAAAGCCCCAAGAATCTGCCTCCAAAGTTGCTCAAGGACCAATTTTTTATCCAAGAAAATCCGTCTGTTGCGCTCCAACCAGAGATGCCAAACAATCAAACTAGGACCAATGCTCCAAGCAATTTTCAGAAAAGAGGTTTTGGCAGGAGATGATCCCTGTCTCCTCCAAAAATCATCCAAGGCAGAGACATGGCAACACGGTAAACTCCAGAGATTCCACCAGTGATGCCAGATATCCTTAGCAAAGGAACACTGAAAAAAGAGATGTGAGAGGCATTCTTCATGCTGACCACACAAAACACACATGGAAGGGCCCTGGAACCCCCGTTTCCAAAGATTGTCCCAAGTAAGACACTTACCTTGGACAACAAGCCAAGAGAAAAAATTACACTTAGGCCAAGCAAATTTATTCCAAACATGCTTCCACCAAGGAACCTCAGAGCTCCCAAAGGCCTGTTTATCCAAAACCTGATAACCAGAGGCAACCGAAAATTTACCACGCAAATCTGGACCCCAAGCAAGAACATCCCTCTCAAGAAGAGAGTTGCAGGTGCGATCTGAAAGAATTTTAGCAAGCATTTGACGATCCTCTAAAACCCCCCCAGGAGGCCAATCCTGAGGGTCCTTCCACCTGGATATAGTAATCTGACTCAAAGAATGTTGAGATTTGAAGTCAGCCACATGACACCAACCCGCCTCCTCAAAAATCTGGCACAAGTCCTGAAGGTGGGGATGAGAAGACAAAATAGGGGGATGACCATCCCAAGAGTCATGCCAGAAAAGAGCTTCCCGACCCCCATTACAAATCCAAAAAAGGCCCTGTTTCACAAGCTTGGCACCCCGTTTGAGGGTACTCCAGATCATAGAACCTTTCCCCTCCAGACTGAATCTTACAACTTCCGTGCTTTCCACCGTGCCCAAATATTTGAGGGTAAGAATTTTAGCCCACCACATATGCTGTTGAGAACACCAACGCCAATATAGCTTAGCAACAGCCAAAGCCCATTCAAATCAGTTCGTCGTAAACCAAGACCCCCTTCATGCTTCAGCCTACAAACAACATCCCATTTCACCAAACTCCACTTTCTATGAAGAAGGTTACCAGACCATAGGAACTGACGAGACAGTCTCTCGAAATCTTGAATAAAACTTGAAGGAGCAGAAAGAACAAAGCACTTATAAAGAGGGAGGGCCTGGATCATAGACTTAAGAAGAGTCACTCTTCCAGCTGAGGAAAGCCACCTACAAGTCCAATGGCTGACCAAATTTTGGAACTTGTCAAGGGTCTCTTGGCAAAACCTTTTTGGGAGAGAACGAATGGCAAGAGGGATTCCAAGATAGAGAAAAGGAAGCGAACCGATCTGGAAACGAAGAATACCTGCTAATCTCCTTTGGATACTCTTAGGAGTATGAAAGAAGTAAATGAGAGACTTTCCCTCATTAATGCGCTGCCCAGAGGCCGCCAAGTAGCTGTCCAAAACATTGCGCCAGTTCAGAGCCTCCTCAACCCTTGCCCTACCCATCAAGGCAGTATCATCAACAAACTGAAGATGAGTCTGAGGAGGAAGATCATTTCCCCAATTCCAACCCTGAATCAAGCCACTTGCTACCTGAGCACGAATAAGCCTTCCCAGTCCCTCAGCAAGAAGGATGAATAAGTAGGGCGACAAAGGATCTCCTTGTCTAAGGCCTCTAGAAGCACCAAACAACTCAGTGGGCTCACCATTGAGAAGCACTGAGAAGGAGGAAGAAGTAACACAACTCCTAACCCAATCAATCCAATCACTAGCAAAGCCAAAAGCTCCAAGAATCTTGAATAGAAAGCTCCATTTAACGCGATCATATGCTTTTGCCATGTCCAACTTGATAAACATAGATTTTTCTTTTGAGGATTCCATAGAATGGATGGTCTCTGCTGCAATCACAACACCATCCATGATCTGTCTGCCAGCAACAAAGCCCCCCTGCTCCTCAGATATTAACCCACCAAGCCAAGGTTTCAGCCTTTCAGCAATCAACTTAGTAATAATCTTATAAACAACGTTGCATAATGCAATAGGCCGAAAAAGATCCAAAGAATTAGCCCCCTCCTTCTTTGGAATGAGAGCTAAAAAAGTTGCATTCAGAGACTTCAACATTTGTTTATTCATGAAAGATTCCTTAACAACCTCTAAGAGGTCCAACTTAACCACCTCCCAAAACTCCTGAAAAAACTCAATAGGGAATCCATCAGGCCCCGGAGCTTTACCTTTCTTCATCTGAAACACAACGTTCTCAAGCTCCAACAAGGTAATAGGAGAAAGCAGTGATTCATTCATTTCATTAGACACTAGCTGCGGGATACAATTCAAAATCCTTGTTTCAGCCTCCTCAGCTGGAGGCGAATCTTCAGAAAATAACAAGAGAAATACCTTATGCATTCCGCAGAGATAGAAGCAGAAGAGGACAAAGTTTCCCCATTAGACAACACAAGAGAAGAAATAACATTACCTTGCCTCCGGTCTTTAACTGAGTTGTGGAAAAAAGAAGTATTCCTATCACCAGCCTGAAGCCATTCAATACGAGACTTTTGTTTCCAAAAAATTTCTTCTCTTAACTCCCATTCCTCTACCGCTTTTGTTGCAGCAATCTCTGACAAACTCAACTCTTCCGTTAGGCCTTGATCACGAATCTGCCTGGTGATTAAGTCCAAATTATCCTGAGCCTTTTGTTTTTCATGAAACAAATTACCAAAATGTTGCCTATTCCATCTTTTCAACTTGTATTTGACGTACTGTAACCTCTTTGAGAATGAGTACATAGCAGTGCCATAAGCTGGCTTCCCAAGATCCCACCAGCCAGAAATCATATCATGAAGAGACTCATCCCGGAGCCACATAATTTGGAACTTGAACGTTTATCTAACACATCATTGAGGCACAACAACCACAAGCTTAATAGGCCAATGGTCAGAGCCACGACAATCCAATATTTCAGAACTAATCATCCACCTATCCCCCATCCAAAAACTAGACACCAAAAATCTATCTAGTCTTTCAGAGATAGCAGCATCTCCAGTTCTCCTATTATTCCATGTGAAGACTCCATTAGTTGGTTTGACATCAACTAACCTCAAAAGAGCCATATTATCCTGCAAGAGCCTAGAGGAAGGCTCCAAATGAGCACTACCTCCTCTCTTCTCTTCTAAAGAAATGACAGCATTAAAATCGCCAGCCAGGATCCAAGGCAGGTAAGGATCCAAAGACCTCACATGTCTAACATGATCCCACAGTTGTGCTTTACCTTGGAAATCAGTCAGAGCATAAATATTAGAGAGAATAACTTTCTCCCCTGACTCTAAATGAGAAGCAACACAAGAAATCAAGCTCTTACAGGAGATCCACCAAAGAGGACTAACCTTTCGGGGATCCCAGAAACAAGCCACTCCACCAGAATTACCAGAAGCACCCACACATTGACATTGGCCATGACCCCAAATCTTAGGAGCCACACTTAACAAACTATCCACTGATAACTTAGTTTCCTGCAAGAAAATCACATCTGGAGAATGAATGCGAATCAAATCTCGAATAGCCTTTTGTCGAGGGATGCTATTCATACCCCTCACATTCCAAGAAAGAACTATCATCGTTGGGGTTGGGAAAAGTGAGCATCAATAGTCTTCACCGAACCAGCCTCAACCAATGTCTCACCAGCAAGCTTCACCTTTTCTTGGTCCTTTTTGCGGCCAACCTTAACTGATTTCTCCGGAATCCCTTTCTTAAAATATTTTTGTTGCACACCCAAAATAGAAGAAGAAGGTTTAAGCTTACCTAAATCAGGGCTATCCCGAGCCTCCGAGTAGACCTTACTAGCACCAGAGGGGCCACCAGAATCACCAACCACCCCATCCCCCTCACCCATAGCTAGGGCGGAAGGAGCTAGACCGAGCCCCATCTGAGGATCCTGGGCACCAAGTTGATCCACACCAGGGACCACCAGAGGTTGTACCTCAACCGACTCTTTAGAACCAGAGCCATCCACCATTTGCATGTCAGCTGTAAACCCTTCCTCCTGAACTAACCCATCCAAAGCCTCAAATCTATTGAAAGTTTCCCCATCCTGTCTATCTTGAAAAGGCCTCTTTTGGCCTCGACCTCGATTGCGAGTTTTAACAGGAACAAAACCTTCTTTATCCATGTCCAAACCCTGCTCTGGAACCTTACCCTTTTCCACCCTCGTATTAGGTTGGGTATCTGCATTAATTTTACCTCCTGTACTAAAAGCCCGAGGACACCTCCGCAACAGGTGTCCATATTCATGACATAGCCGACACCAAAAGGCAACATTTCATAATCCAATGGCTGGGTCCAGGAATTAGAGCCAACAGTCAAATCAATAGAATCAGGCAGAGGCTGACTTAGATCAATCTCGACACAAACCCTCGCATAAGTAAAGATTCTCTTATCCAAAGTATGTTGAGAAGGACCAATAGGCTTACCCAGTAATAAAGCAATCGATTGTAAAATATCAGTTCTCCAACATTCAAGTGGCAGTCGAGGAAGGCGGACCCAAACCGGGACCCTCGAAGGCAGCTCTTCTGCCGAATTAAAGCCTGCATGCCATGGTTTTATGAAAAGACCTACTTGGTTATAAAAATAAGGCCCCCCTTCAAATGCCTTATTTCGATCTGAAATGCACGAGAAGTCTACCAGAAAGAAATTGTTTGCAGCCAACAAAACATCAAAGTCACCCTCCGGAGACCATGTCTTGCGGATCCAAGTGACCAAGAAAGAGAGAGAAACCCTCAACCCCATAAACTTACAAATCAAAACATGATTACTGTAGTAATCCAGATCCTCAGCTACTGCCTCCGATTGAATCACCAACACAGGACGAACTTGCGCCCTCTCCAAACATCCATTTACCTTATGCATTTTAAAGGAATTCGATTTTGTCCTACCCTCTCCAAAGGAAGCCCCATCACCAGTCTCCGTCATAGCATCATCTCCCCTCACCTCACCAGTCGATGCATTCAATGCCATTGAAACCACCCACCAAAGCACCAGACAAAACCCCAAACCAATACCAGCCCACCGCAATTTACATGCAAGAGAAAAAACCTCAAGGAACACCACCCAGCACAGGGAAGCAAATAGAGCTACACCCAGCTAGAAAAGGAGATAGAGAACGCAGGCCAAGAACCACCCCCGCACCTGTATCACGCGCCCAACAGCCAACACCAAGCAACTTCGAAGGAAACCAGCGCTCAGACAAAAGGAAAGCAGAAAATGGCCACCCCTGGCCTCAACCCGCACCACACCAAAACCCGTCCCCCACAGCGCCTAGGAATGAACACAGGGAAGTTAGGGCAGGGTGCCTAGCTCGCCTCAAAAGTAGGGCTCCCAAAAACGCTATCATCCCCCTCTAGTGTTTGATGAGAGATCTAGTATCCATTGTTTTCACCCTCCATAATCATTTCATATTATCTATCATTTCACCCATTTCACATAACTCATGAATATGGAGATATTTTTTTATGATACCTCCTATATATAGCATTTCCAACAAATAATGCTATGAAAAATGAAAAAAGAGAAAATTTTGAAAAATGAAAATGAAAAACTACAAATTTGGAGGAAGAATGAATATTGAAAAAAGAAAGAAAATGAAAAAAAAATTGAAAACTAGCAAATCCATGAAGCTTTCTAAGAAGAAGAGTGATAGAAAACTTGAAGAAATATGATTAACCATGAGTTGTAATAGTCAAGGGTGAAGAAGGCACAAATCCAAAGGCTACTAGTACAAATCAACACCTCTCAAAATTAAAGATTGTACATGAGGACGTGTAATATGCTAAGTTGGGGGGAATGATGGGTGTCATTCACGCTCCATTTTATACCATATTTTATCCTTTTTCCTATACCATTTAACCCATTTCCATATTCCATTTGTGTATGTATTATCATACCATTTTACCACCTTTTGTTGCTTTTGGGTAAATATAAATAAGTAATATTTAATTTAGTTTTTAGATCAAATAAGTGAATTATAATTATTAGATTATATTTACTAGTATTTGCTTCTATTATGTTAAGAAAATATATCTTGCAGCATGTTGATTGGAGGAGAAGAATACAGACTTCCTATTGCCCATGGGTACACATAGTAGCAAATTAATTCTACCCATATAATTTTTTTCTCATAATATACTTTGGTTATTTAGTTATAACCAATTATTATTTAGTTTTGATAAGAATGTCCTCACATTGAAAATAATATTCTATTTTATTGATTGTAATTTAATGAGCTAAACAAGCTCCTACAATTGAGGGTGAGTTGTTTCAGCCACAAAATAATAGCAAAGTGGCATAAAAATAGGAAACAACTTGCACACATATTTCTTGTAAATATGAGTTATGTGAGAAGAAAAGAGATATAGACTTTGTATTATTTTTGATAAATAAAACAACATATTCACGTAACTCAGCTTGTGTAAAAGAATTCCATTTTAGCACCAGGCAGACTAAGGAGGAAGGGTGCCCCCTTCTTGGAATGCTTGGTGATTTTGTAGCTTTTGTAGTAAGTGTTTTTATTTCCAGCAATGTGCTTATTTTCAGCGGTGTTTATTTCTATTATTTTGTGAATCTATTTAATGTTTATTATTTATTGCTTATAATTTAATTATGGGATCTAATGATTATATGTGTTAATGATTGTTCATATTATTGTAGTTGTGAGTTCAATTTCTAGAATCATTACTGTTGTTATTTCTATTGCAGTCTCTATTGCAAAAATATTGCAGTACAACCATAGTTACAAAAGCAAAACATAAACATTAATTTGATTTTCAATTTAGGTAGTTGATTGAGTTTAGGAATGCATTTTCATCCCCACTCACCTCACAACTTGCAACCCTTTTGCATATAGCTACGACACCTTTCATGAGCTTACAATCCCTGGATTGACACTTTGACTAAGCTGAATCCAGTTTATTCTTTACCCCAGTTTTGGCCTATCAGTGGGTCCATGTGGTGTAAGGAATATTAAATTTGGTGGGGTGAATCCTATATTCACTAAAATAGAAAAGGGAAAAATCTAATGTGTGTCAATCATCACTAGGACTGTGTTAGCAAAGGAATGCTATTCAAGTGGTATAGAGTTGATAGAAGAGGATACAACTTGTGTATCTACTATGAATAAAATAGAAGGTACTAATATAATAAATGTAATAGAAACAACATTATTGATAATCTAGCAATACTAAAATGCATCAATGTCAGCTTTGATCATAAATTCCTTGCAATCATAGATTAACTTTATGGACTAGTGAAGAGTAGAGGGAACTACCCCAATTGCTTGAATCCATGGTCTACTAATAAGAAATTTGTGTCTTGAAATTTGTTTCCTAACATGGCATGAACTAAGGTATGGAGGGTGATAGGTCCCTCTAAATATAGGTAAAGTGATGGTAGCCAACACATCTTTGTTAGTGTAGGTTTTTTATTTTTCTTATGTTAGGTGATATTTATATTTCCTACACATATTATTAAGCATTCTTACATTAATTAGACTTGGTTAATATGAAGAAATATGGCATAATCCATCAGCTACATGTGTCACTCTCTCCCTCACATGGGTAGTTGAATTACACACCCTCTTTTGGCTTCTTGTGCCACCTCTCATAACCAGTATTTTGTCTCTACCTGAGTAGGTTATACCTCATTTTTCTGCATTTACCGAGTAGGTAAAACCTCCCACCTATTATGGGTAGTTGGAGTTAAAGCACCTCTTGGATGTATTTTTCATATTTTTTTATATATACAACATTCTCCTCTCGCCTCAGCTAGTTCGGTGAGAGTCCTAAACCCTATAAAGAGCATAGACAAAGAGAGATGCACCTTTTCTTGTGAGAAAATCATAGCATAATATGCTTCCAAAGTGAAGGTGTAAGGGCATCAAATTGAGGGCTCCTATGGAATGTCATTCCAAGAAATGTGAGAGGTTACCAATTAAATATAGAAACTTCACTAGTTCCCTTCCATTCATCAGGGTTAAGCATACCCAGCTCATTGCATCCAATCTAGCATTACAAATTTGTAAGCTTACTTTAGATCTGAGATTATTCCATTTTCTCTTTGATTTTGGAAATTTTCTATGTATCAAGTATTGAAATTGAAATCCTTCTAGAACTTTTGAATATTATTGTGGACTATTTATTGAATTAACATTATTATTGTGAAGAATTTACTTGATATCAAGATTCATATATCATATTTGTAGACCCTAGTGAAACTGGTAAATCATATTTATAAACTCTAGGGGTTATAACATCTCCTTCGAACATACTATTGAAATTATCTTAATTTTGGTAAGAGGTGGAAATAATAATAAATCAGATTTTTAGAGCCTAGTGAAACTAATAAATCAAATTTATAAACTCTAGGGGTTATAACTTCTCCTTCAAGCATACCATTGAAATTATTTTAATTTTGGTAAGAGGTGGAAACAATAAGAGCTTTAAAATAATCAATCACTTACAACCACTTCAAAATCAAGATTAACATCTTCGATCATATTTTGAATTTCAAGAGTAATATATTATGGTTCCTCTCTTTTCCTTCTCAAAAATATATCTTATATAAAAACACATTATTTTTCTTACATGTATACCCAAAATTACTAATTTTCAAGGATAAGATGAACCTCTAAATTAAGTTAAAAATGTATCAAGCACGAGATTTGAAAACATATAGAATAAAGTAATTAAATTCTAAGAAAATATTCTATCCAACCTATATATCAAGATCTATTAGAAAAAGTGAGTTAAGCCTTGTGGTCTCATGGAGAGTACACAAAACAATTTTATGTGCACATCAATAACTACACATATTTTGCAAACAGAATAAACAAATTAACTTATCTGAAGTTGCTACAAACTTTGAGTACCCCACCACTAGCTAGGGTTGAGATTACTCCTCCCAAGCAGTCACTACACAAATTTTATTATTTGAAGTTTTGAAATGCAACATGTTGCATATAAATCTATTTTTAAGATATCTACACTAGTAAATATATTATTTAATTTTTTTCCACAAAGTAAGTTCGTTAAATTATGAGCTTTGTACCAAAACTTTTTTATGCAAATAATTTATTTGTACAAAGGATAACACAAAGACTAGTGAAGAACGACTATATGGACCCTTCTTTACTAAATTATACACATCATTTTAAATTATTTTATTTAGTAAATATTATTGCTCTAAATAAGGTGGCTTTCTTTTCCACTCTTATTGAGTGTGCAATTTGTCATATAAAGCATAAATATTTTTTTCAACTAGGAAGGCACCAAATCAAATCAAAATCTTCATGTCATTTACAAGTAATTTGTAACCCCCAACACATTTTTTTGCAAAGAAAATTGTTTTGAATATTCAATGTAATTGTGGAAATATTGGGGTGCAAGCCCAAGTGCTTTGAGACTTTTTTCATGTAATCTTAATTTTAAATCATGTATTCTCTAGAATAAAGTAAGATCACAAAAGGGTTTTGTAGAGAGTAATTGCACTAGGCTTTGGGTCTTGCATTGAGGTAGTTGTTATTGCTACATGATTGATGACCATGGACTTTGTGGACTAATCTAAGATTTATTAAGAGAGAGACAAGATCTTGCAAAGCTATAATGTTTGACATAGTTTGGACTCAAGAGTTATGGCCCGATTCTATTATATATCCTATAGTAACGGAAAAAGTGTCCCTTTTCCTTACTTGATTTGATAAGAAGTGTCATTGAATTAACCTAATTGTGCCTAGGTCTAATGTTGTAATGTGTTGCACACATTCACATTGATCTTGGGCCCTTTTTTGATAAAATGTACTTAACTTGTACCGTATTTAATGTGTTTTAAAGTGTTGTAACACACTTTCACACTTATCTAGGATCCTCTTAATTAATTGTGGTTAAGTAGAGTTAATTAAAGCCCCTTTAATTCAAATTTAAGCCTTCTTTACAGTGACACCTTCTGAGGATCCATCCTGACACACATAATTCAAATTGTAAAACATTTAATTGGGAAAAATCAAGGTCCTAGAAATTGGTGCTAGGACCCATTCGCCCTAGGTGGCGAATGGGTCCTCCCTCTATAGGACTCCCCTTTCTTTGCACATTTGACATAGGTTTTTAATGTTATTTCACCCCCTGAAGGCAAGGTCCTAGAAACTTGTGCCAAGACCCATTCGCCCTAGGTGGCAAATAGGTCCTCCCTTAATGAGGACCCCCTTTTTGAATTTTATTTTGGTGGGATTTTAATAATATTCATTTCTAGATCTGGTGTCGGCTTGAATTGTTTGAATTTTGGGGTTAATCTCTAGATTTAGTATAAATAAGGGGTTAATTCACATTGTGTCACCTAACAAATTTGAGAGAGCGTCCTAATACTTTACAAGAGCATTATAGAGCACTTCCAGAGCATTTTTAAAGGCATTTCAAGGCAGATTGTCAAGTTTTTATTGCAACAATTCAAGATAATTTCATCATGTCTAAGGCATAGTGCATTCATGCATGTTGTTGAGCTAAGATAGTGGATATAGCATTGAAGATATACTTGCAAGCATTGTTTCACATCTTATTTGAGATCAAGATATACATTCTTCATGGCTACTTCATGTTAAATTGAATATTTATACTCCAAGACAACTTCCAAGGTATCAACATTACATATTTCATGTCCATGCTTCAATTTCATTATTTCACCATTTGGTTTAAAATTACCTATAAGGGGTTTGACTTAGGCAAACCCCTATTCACTAGCAATCAACAAGTTTTTCTTCCCTTGAATGTGTGTTTGCAGATTTATAGGTTGAAGAACAAGTGGAGAAGAAGTTTAGAGCAAGATTGTCAAAGTTGTCAAGTTGCAAGATTGACCTTCATAGTGCAAGAACAAAGAGTTGAAGCTACAGAGTTTGTTATAGGTTTTCAGGAGCTGACAACCAAGGATTTGAGAGTGCAAACATCAAGGAAAATAACCCAGATCTTAGTTTCAGAAATCCTAACAAGGACCCATTCACCACTAAAGGCGAATGAGTCCTTTGTGCCCTAAAAACAAGCTTCTTCCAGCAAGGTACGCATCATTTTAAGCTCTAAAAACTCCTCTTCATTGTTATAACAATTAGGGTTAGTTTATGATTATTATTTGCATGTTTTCCCTTCATAATTGAATGTTACATAGAGAAAACTAGTGGTTTATCATCTTGATCCATTCAATTTGATGATGCAAACCCTATTTTTTCATGTTTCATATCCAAGAAAAATTGGTAAACTCATTGTATTGTAAAAATACCACCTACTTGATCATCATATTGTGGTTTATCATAAATTTTAAAATGTAAATCTAGGAGCCATCTCTCAACCAACACGGGCTCTAGCTTACACTTTGTGATAGCTAACAAAGATTGACCAATAGAACAACATCTTTCCCACCATCAAGGCACTATGGTTTGCAATCTATGATAGTTAACAATGGTATTTCATAGCCATTGAAAACAAAAATTCTTCTCAAGGCATTATATTGCCTTCATGAGTTCTCCAAGTGTAATGATTTGTTGGTTCTCATTAGACTTGGCAAAATTTCCACACCTACACAAAACTAGAATGGAAGCACTTGTTAAGAGTATGGTTCTTTTCCAAGTTTATGAGAAAAATAAAAATTCTTTGAAATTTGAGGATAATCCGTCGTGTCCAAAGATATATAGGAGTGAATAAGCTAATTTACCTAGTGCTTACAAGGTTACTCCTCCAAAGTATTTTTCTAAAATGTGAATAGAGCTTTTGGGGCCTATTTGGAGAGACGAAAGATTGATTAATAGGAATGTTTTTCTTTAACACAACTAATGTTCTATATGACAAGTATGGATACAAGTTTCATATTTTCTATCAACTAATCTTAATGAACAAGGGCTCAAGACC
>VDFB02045055.1:0-28422 GCA_007258455.2 Sequoia sempervirens
TGGTAGCCTTTTCTTTTCTAGTCCTCTTAGGAGGCATTTGTTGCACAAAGGGGCCAAATTTTTCTTTCCTCTTTAACTTCCCATAGGCTTTGTTCTAGAGGATTTAGGAACAACAGGGGAGGGCAAGAGGTCCTAACTGACCTTCTTGTACTTGGAGTACCTTGTATAGCAATAATTGTAGATTTGTATTTCTCTGTAGAACCCTTAAGAGTGTTCACCATCTCCTACATTTGAGTTTTCAAATTCTCAACATTCTTCTCAATATCTTTCTTCTTCTTTTTCCAGATTCACTTAACTATATTTCTCTCCATATGTGCAAAATCTATCCACAGAAGGATATCTTGGTTTTCTCAACACAACTTATACAAAAATGGTAAGCTCTACTTTAGTCACCTCATATCCAAGTTCTCGAACCCAAACACTTATGGATTCAACTGCTTCTATAAAGCAATAATAACTACTAACCATGAAAGTGATTTCATTATAATGCTATTCAACTACACTTGCCGAAATTTTGTACCTCTCGCATTTTCCCTTGAAACATCTTAAAGAAACCCTACAACATAGATTTCTAGGTTTCTAGGTGTCCTAACCTTCTCAAATGATCTCTTATTTGCATACAACTAGAATATTATCTAACCATACAATATTCTTTGTTAGGGACACTTCTCTAAGAAAGTAAAATAGAAAAAAACTAACTAGGGTACCATAGTTGAAGGGGTGCCTTGATTCTTTGGTCTTCTACAATTTCTCCATCAAATTATATCTTATGATCTCACAAAAATCAATTTCTATTCCATCCTTCACCATTTGATGATTCACTTATGGAACATCTATATCATTTAACGTTAGGGAGCATTTATTAAAATTTGCATCGAAAAACTAGTAACTACCCAAATAGCTTGCTTGTTTATCATGTTTTGTATATCCAACCACATGAACTTGTCATTAATTTGTCTCAACACATATTTTACCCACTTATCCTCATAATAGGGATTGGGGAAGGTATTCCATATATCCAGTTTCTTCTCCATTAAGCTCTCATATTTAGGTTTTAGTTCAAAATCATCTCCATTCATTACATTCACCCAGTAATCCACCATCTTCCCATGATCATACTCTTCCATTTTAGTATGAATATAGATCTACACATCCTCTGCATGCATCATGCTCTATGGAATCCTTCAAAATTCTCCTTCAAGGTTTGATTCTATATATTTATACAAGTTTTTTTTAATTTAGGTCTTGGAAACTCCATAACATCGATAACTTTAGGAGTAAACATCTTGAATCTTCATAGAGCTAGGGTTTACAAAAAATGATAAATACCTTGTAGAATCTTCACTACTAGGGTTTCAAACAACACTTCATAATCACTTAAAATTTCCTTTTCTCTGCTCTCTTCTTTAAATACTCGATAAAAAATGACTTTAACATTTGCAAAATGACATACAAAATTTTGTAGTGACCTAAAATGCATTGATTGTAGTTGATAAAGTTAGGTCAAAAGCCTAGAAAACCTTTGTTGTGTCATCATGAGCACCTTTAATCACTCTACAAATCTTTGCAACATGAGATTTGACATTGAAGATACCACCAATAGATCAAGCATATAACCCAAGATATGTACTAGTGTATGGAAGGAATCAAAACCACATCTTTGGTGGGGACATTAAGTCTTTTCTATTAAAACTCCCCCTAAGCCAAAGCTCTTTATTTATTTTTCAGAGGAAACATCTACACCAGGGGCTAGCATAGACTCACTCTTCACTTCATTCTCTTCCTTTTTCTTCCATGTCATGTTCATTTCCTTCTTCATCTCAACCAAATCAATCTTCTTCAATATAATATTCTTCTTTCGTCAAATAGAGAGTTTCACATTCTTGCTTCTACAAAATTTAGAACTTGTTTCCTAGTTTATCGCATTATGACATATGACACCTTTTAGTTGAACAATCTTACTTCTTACTATTTTAGATCTACATTCAAAAGTCTTATGCCCAAGTCTATTGCATGTATAAAAATAGTCATTAAAAGTTTGAAACATCATACCATTATTGTAACCATTCATCATTTAACTTCTACATTCACTAGCTTTGTGACCAAATCTATTGCATGTATAATATTCGCTACAAAAAAAATAAACATTTTGATTCATTTTAATTCTACACTCTATAGCTCTATGCCAAAAATTATTGCAAGAATAATAGTAACCATTAAAGGATGAATACCTTTGTGTAACAAGTTGTCTAATATGAAACCTTTTGAAATCTTTCTTTTGGTTCTAAACCTATCTAATATTGCTCCTACTTATCTCCATTTTTCTTATGTTTATTGTTATTCTTTTTATCATTATTTATAGTTTGATTTTCCTTGAACTTTCTCCTTTTTCAAACCCTAATCCTTATGTGTCCTTAAAATCCTTTTGATTTGCAATCATTTCATCAAGAAAGGTGGAGCTCTTATTGAATTTTCCTTCTTGAATCTTTGCTTTCTCTAGATATAATCTCAAATACTTCACTCTCTTGTTCAAGCTTTGAAAATTTAATATACTTGTCTTTTAATTTCATTCAAGCAATCTTCAAATCTTTTTCATTCTTCAACATGCACTTTTAGTCTAGTGATTGTTTCATTTGATTGTTGAGCTGCTCATTTATTTCCTTGAATCTTTATTTAGCTTTCTTGAGTTATTCCCTCTAACCTACTTCTAGTTGTGCACACATTGCAGCTATTGTTGCAACCTACATTTCAGAAATGAAGGCTAATGAAGTTAAGATACAAAGAAACAAAATATATTTTACGACTACTATTACTTCATTGAAAATTATTAAATGTCTGACTTAAATGAGCTCCTCCATTAAGAATACACCCTCCAACACAAGATATATAACCTAAATTATCTTGTATTTTTGTACACTAAGGGAATTTGTACAAAGAACAAAAATAAAGTAATATGAGAAATTTATGTTTATAGTACATATTTTTTAATCTAGAAGAAAAAGAAAAAAATAAGGATCAAACTCAAGTTTTGCCAAACCAATATCTAAGAATATGGCATGGTAGTTGATAATATCATTGATCTAAATAGTATAATGAAACATATGTATGAAACTACAAAAAACCATCAAACAAATTACATATCTAAATCAACATTGATGAGTGATGTGAACTTTTTTGTTTTTTCAACATTCATCTAGGCTTTGTTAAGGAAATAGCTTATAAATTTAAAATATTTTCAATACACTACTAGAGTAGCCTGGATAACAATGGTGTGAGCTTTCATCTTTTTCTCGTTGCATCCATTTGGGTTTTGTTACTAATATTATATCCAAAATTTAATGCACAATCTTGATTGAAATTCTTCAAAGTGTATTGGGAGGAAAAATAATACCATCATCAGTAAATAGAATGAGGGTGAATTATAGAAAGTGTGATGTAGTTATTTATATTTTGTGCTTAATTTTGGATCTAAATTGAACTATACAACATCCCAAATGAAGGGATAGGTGGAAATACCCAAATGGCATGTCTTAATACAAAATTGAAAGAAAAAAATTGTTGGCAATGATTTTAGACATACAATCTAATAATACATTTGTTATGATTAGAATCATTAAAGTGGAAACTCCTATAAAAAAAAATTAGTATTGAACATAATGTATTAAATAATTGGAAAACAACCTATTGGCAATTATTTTGAACATAGAGTCTTAGTAATACATATGTTATGAGAAGAATCCTAAAAGTGATGCATAGCTTAAGAATTTTCTCACATGCATTTAGTAACTATTCATTTACATTGAATAATATTAAACCCTTGAAATTGGAAGAGTGAGTTATAAATTTTGATATATATAGATCAAAATGCCTACAAAATTTTGTCTTGCTAATGAAATAGGGGATTGAGTAGCTTGAATGAACTCATACATAGTGTACTTTTGGTTGTGATGTAATATGCTCTAGACCCTAAGCAAAAAAAAACCCAAACTACAATATTTTCCAATTAATTGTAAGATCCTTTTTATTTTTTTGAATATTGTACTCCATATCTCTCACACAAGGCAAGTGCTATAATTAGTATAAGATAGAGCAATGGCTCAGTATGGGATGAAATATTAAGATGGAATGTAAGATGTCTTTCTTTACCCAATTTTTGATTATTATATGATTCACTAAAGAAAGGATATATGTGAAACTAAAAATTGGCTAAGGCACATTTGAATGAGACATATCTCAACTTTGGGCAGTGTCATTTTTTTTTATGAATCTCCATTTGAACTTCATTGTTATCATTTATTTTGGCGCACCTAACACAAAAATTGCAATTGCAAGCTCCAAAATTTCTCTCTCCCAAAGAATATTCCTAATGGCAAAAGGAAAGTAAAATTGGACTCCTAAGTTACCTTTCATCCCTAGAAGTAGTTGTAGAGAACTTTAAAGTACGAAAGGAAGTTATTATATACCTTAGGGAATTTCTTTGTTTTCAAGATTCAAGATGTAGATTCTGACATGACCCAGACTGAAAATAGGTCCAAATAGTGGCCTAATAGACATTAGTGTACTCAATTCATGCAAACACTTGCACTTCTTATCTTTTGAAGGACATCAAGAATTTTTATATCGACAAAATTTTCATGGACAATACTTATGTGAAGATGGACACATATCTTGCCTTATTCTTAGGATTATAAGATAATTGTTGCAAAATTCAAGTTTTAGATACATGTGGATCTTCACTCTTTACAAGTTTTTCTTACAAAGGATGAGACTAGATTTGACCAACATAAGAATGAGAATGAAAATATGGGTAAGGATGTGAATAAAATATTTTTTGATGAATATTAATGGGTGTTTTGCTTGGTGGTGTCTATCACCAAAAAGGGGGGGAAAAATATCTACAACTTTTTGAACAAATAAATTGCATTCACTCAACTCTAGTCAGCATGGAGAAAGGATCAAATCTTTTTACCTGATGGATGGAAGGCTAGCCAAATTAGGTGATAATTCATTTATTTTTTATGTTTATGCCAAGCAAGAACTGTAATAATTTAAATTCCTTACACAAATTAATTGGTTGTAGGTTACAAGTGTATGATCCATGGAAATTAAGAAGTTTTAGGAGTTTTTACTTTCCCTTCTTTACACCAAGCGTAAGAGATTCCAAAAAAATGATTTATTGAAGGTGGTTTATCAATATTAGGGGCTTTCAGTCCAACACAGAAGATTAGCTAGAAAAATCATTTCTCCTCAATTCATCCAATATGATACGTTGTGGGAAGCCTTGGAAGAGATAGTAAGAAATTTAGATATAGATCTGTGAGCAATTGGTAAACCATCGAATAAAGTGTTAGTTGTAAAGGAAGTGAATGCAAGATGTATCCAATTATTAAGTGAGATTTCATCCAAAACAAGATCTCCATAACTTGCTTCTTGTAAGAACTTTCCTTCTCCAAAATATAAATGGGGTGATGTTTTAGAATCATTCGTTGTTATCATAGATGTCTTCAAGGATGTAGATAGTCTAAAATTATATGTCAAAAATAATAGAGGGCATGAAGGAGGGTCTTGATCACATTAAAAACATCCAACTAGAAAATAGCCTTGATTTTAAAATGATATACAATAATAGCTATGAGCAACATTGGAAATTGATGAAAACATTAACTACATGGTGATATCCAAAAACCAACAAGTTAACATTGGAAATATTGACATCTACAACCTAAGATGTTAATTTCAATTTGAATGTCAATAGCATAAATGAAATTAAATATATGTCTTCCAAAGATAAGTGATATCAGCATGTACCTACAATATAATGAGTAAGCTTGCTTGCTTGGGAATCTACTTCAAATTCTTAGTAAAAGAAAGCATCTATCTTCGTATTCCATGATGTTAAAGAAAATCCTAATCATTTGGGTTTTACAATAGCTAGATTCTTGAGCTTGAGACAAGATTTTTGTAGCAGCTTAAATGAAATTACCAACTACCATTTTTATTTTTCAAAATATTTTTTATGGATACCATGCTCCAAAACTCCCATTTTGGCACATTGAACAGTGATTTATAGAACAAAACGTTATTCCAAAAAGGAAACTTAGAAATAGGCTCGAGAATTTAAACATTTCCATTCGACTATCAAACTAGGAAACAATACATAGCACCCAACAATATTCAATGGATACAAGATAATATTGATGTTGTAAAAGCAATATCTTCACAGACAATGAATAGTAGTCTCAGACCATCTTCATTTAGCAAATAACAGAAATGATTTAGAATTTAATAAAACACAACAAAAAATGATTTGGATGTGTAGATATTCATAAAAATAAAAATGCTTAAAACCATTGCAAGTGACTTACCTCAAGATTTTGCATAAATTGTGTCATGCACTCAACAATTTCAATGAGAAAAAATAGACAAAGTTTGTAGGGAAATATTACATATCCCTAACAAAGCAAAATTCTTTTAAAAATGGGATGAACCAAAACCAATCTCTCCACATCCAACAAAAACCTCACAGCCCAAAGAGACTATATATAGGGTTCGCCTTGGATGGTGGGGTCTTTCCATTAAAATCTCCTCCCACCTAGAAGAGAGTTCATAGGGGCATCTATGTTAAAACAAGTGGAGCAATGGTAGAGGGCAGAACACTAGCTGGCACCAGGCCAAGGGGCTTATTATCTATATATATAAACAAATATTTCTTTTTTTAAAATTAAACATTAGAGAATGCCTTCAATTTTTTCCTATTTAATTTGTTCAAAACAAAACACTAGAGAATGCCTTGAATTTTTTTCATGCTCATTGCTCATTCACCAAAAGATTTTTTTTCCCCATTTTTAATCAAAACATCAAGAAAACCCCAAGAAACCCTAAGAAAAATATGAGGGATGAATCATTAACCCTAATGAACAAGAATTATTTTTAAAATGGGATGAACCAAAATGAATCTCTCCACTGTTGTTGCCTAATCTATTCATAATAAATGAAGAGTAGATCTAAAAATATTAAGGTTTTAGAGCTACTCATTCTTGAATTTCCCTCACGCATTAATGCAAAATGTGATAGCACAACTTCCTTATAGAATGCCACACACCCACCACAGCCCTCATAGCCCAAAGAGCCAATATATAGATCTATATTTTTCTTTAAAAACAAAGAAAATTTTACTTAAAATAAAACATTAGGGAATATTTTGAATTTTTCCCTCACTAGTTGCTCATTTGCCAAAATATCTTTTTCCCATTTATAATCAAAACATCAAAGAACCATTGGCAAAAAATGGGGACGATAAAAAGGAAAACTACTAAAATTTTATTTTGAAAACCAAAACGCTAGAGAATAGAAAAGGCATGTATATCTCTATTGGCACTATTTCTTAGGAGAAAAATAATTGTCAATGCTAAGGCAAAAAACATAAGTCTTTGTCTTTACAGTCGCTTAATAATTATTGGATCGACATGCAATATGCCACAATTAATTTCTTAAGGTAAGATTCATGGAGGGTTTTGAGGTCCCCTTAGGGAGGGCTTCAAGATCTATTTTATAAGAGTAAGGTCCCACATAAAGTAAAAAAGGAAAATGCTACAAGATTAATTAGATCTTTACCTCAACAATAGCAACCCCTGCATTTTAGTTCAAAAACTTAAGCAGGTGCAAAAGGGGTGGGGCTAGAAATTGTCCCACCAGCTTTTTTTGCCACTTGTCAATCATATGAAGTTTTAAAATTTTCACCAATTAATTTTTTTATTGTAACTTTATATGTATTTAAGCTACTGAATTGAATATGCAAAATAATAAACTTCATGAGACCACCAGCTTCCATAAATATAGGAGCTTAAGCTTTTAAGCTTAAACTCTGATACAAAATTCATGAGACTACACACTTTAAAATAATCCTAAAAAAGCTTAGTAGCACTGAATTTTTTTAGGAATCCCCTCTCCATGGGACCCCACCCTTCCTAAAAAAAATTAGTAGGTTCTGCTGAGATTTTTTAGGAATACCTTAAACCTAGTGGTCCCATGAATTTAACAATGTAATTCAGTTTAAAAGTTTCAGCTCCAAAATTTAAGGAATGAGATGCAGTATTTTGATAAATATTAATTAATAAATAAAAAATTTCTCATAGAAATTTAAAAGTTCAGATGATAGACAAGTGGCAAAATTTTCTTTTTAAGTTGTAGGGACAATTTTTAGCCCCACCTCAACTTCACCTGCTCAAATCTGCAGTCTTAAAAGACAGGGACTGCTATTTTTCAGGAAAAGATTCCAATCAACCCTGTAACATAATTTTTTTGGTTTAATGACACCCCTTGCTCCATGAAAATAGATCCTGAAACCCAGCGGGACTGCACTCTTAGGCACGTCTCCATGTGGCTGCTTAGCTTATTTTTTCCATAGGAACATCTAACTGCTTAATTTTAAGGAGAAAATAGACTTAAGCAGCAACATAAGAACAGGGGATATAATTCTATCATTCACCGGCCCAGTAAATCTCACATTGATCTCACATTGCTAACCTCTTCGTTTATTGTGTAAAACACATTGATTTAAGTTGACTAATCTGTAACAATATTCATGACAGAAACCCTAATAAAGTTTAGAGGCATAACAGAGATGTGGAGATTAACTTATCTTTCTTCACAGAAGACGACCGTTGACAATAAATATTATTCGAGGGAAATCTACTCTTTAAATGCTAGTTACATGTTTCAAACTTCCATAATATGTTAGCTTGTGCTATTTCACTGACATGTATTTGTGTAAATGCACTGGCAATGTGTTGCAGGCAGTTCTACAGCGTTGCAATTCGAGAGTAGTCGTGTTCGATAATAAAACTAATTCGGGGGTGCAGAAGGAAAATCAGATAGCTAAATTACTGAAGCTGGTAGACGGAATTGTTGCTCAAAATGAAAATCGTGCTTATAGCAACGAGCTGTTCGAAGAAGCAAAGGTGTGTTGACAATTGAAAATACAACATGCAAAAGAGAATTGTGATACTGAATATTTAAATATAAGAAATAGAATGTTTCCTTCCTCGTTGACCTCATTTGTTTTACCCTTTCAGAAAATGGCAGAAAAATTGCCCACCATTGTTGACAAGGATAAGGCTTATGAAGAGCAGTTGAAACAAAAGGATCAGGAGACGAATCTAAAGAATGCAGAGGTGAACTTAAAGAATGAGGAGATAAAGCTAAAGACTGAGGAGATAAAGCGAAATAATGAGCGGATGAAACTAATAGATGAAGAGATTAAAAGAAAGAGGGAGGAGGCGGAACAAGCGAATAAGTTTCATGAAGAGCAGATGCAACGATTACAGGAGATGGTAATATTTTAGTTTTCTGCTTAAAAATTTAAATGCTATATGATAGTTTCAGCCACCTTTCTGTTAGCCTGTTACTTTAGACTTGGATTGCATTCTATTATGAGATTCTGCATGCCATTTTTCAAATTCAGAATATGTTCTTTATTTGTATCTTGTTATTTATTTATCCATTATTATTATTTAAACTTTTGTTGTTGTGATGAATAAGATTTTATTGTTTTTGGAAAAATAGAGAAAAGAATGGAAATACATTTCCAAATTTAAGTGACGTTAAAAAATCAACATTAATAGCATAATCATGTTTTGAAATAGAGATTAATTTGAGGAGTGAAAAGATTAAGTAACAGAACAACTAGAAAACCATATTCTCAAAGAGTGTCCCATCCAATTGACAAGTCATTGTTGTTAGAAAATAAATAGCATGTTCAAAATAAAGAAAAAAATGGAAATACATGTCAAAATGTATATAAGGAAAAACAAGCAACAAGAATAGCATAATCAATTTTTCAAATAAAGATTAAAATGGAGTAAAAAGCTTAGGTAACAAAAGCAATAAACTCTATTATTAGGAAACTGTATTCTCAAAGATTGTGTAATTAAAAAAATTGTACAATAGAACAATATGATAAGAAATATGTTGCAAATATTTGATAATAATTGAGAATAACAAATCACTTGGAGGGGGCAGACCTTCAAAAACCTCTATTGAGAACACAATTCAACAATATGGTTATAAAATAAGAGTCGCTACTTCTTATATATACCTCATTCATGCCTAAGATATCACCCAAGATGATTTAAATAGACCTATATAAGCCTTAGGCTGACCTAATTAACTAAATAGTAATCTAATAATTATAATATGAATTAATTAAGAGTTAAGATAGCCACACGCCAAATATTCATAACCCTATGTACATTGAAATTAAGAGCATAGCATTCTCCTCCTCTTCAAAAAAGCATTATTCTCAATGTTAATCAAGTGAAAATGCTTCTAAATGAAATCTTCATCCCAACATGTGAGATCCTCAACTAGTAATTTCTTCCATTAGATGGGATAATTAGTGAGTGTTCTAGTCCTTAGTTTCTTTGTGTATGTTTGACCAATGAACTCTAGTTCCAATATGATTGTTCCTTCTTCATCAAGCTCTGAGCAAGGATATTATGTCCAATTACCTTATTCAAAAAAGAAACATGGAAAAATAGATGTATATTTGTTGTTGGTGGCAATTCCAACTTGTAGAAATCACTACCTATTGCATGATTTGGTGTGGGCTATAATATTTTAGAGATAATTTTTCTTAATTTTATTACTTTAGTGACATTTACTTGTAAGGCTGCAATATCAAAAATACCTAATCCCCATCTTGAAAACTTCTTTCACTAAGTTGTTGGTCTACTTGCTATTTCATTTTATTTTATGTCATGGTTAGATTCTCTTTGAATCCTGAGATTACCTATTGTTGATGAAGCAAGTGGTCCTCTACTTCTTGAACCCTTGGTGACACCAATGATTATGCTATTGAAGGAGGCTGATATCCATATAGTCCCATAGATTGAAATATTTTTAATGAACTATGAAATGAAGTGTTATACCACCATTTTGCTAGTGGTAGTCAATCTACAAATTGAGATTGTTTATCTGAAGTGAAACATCACAGATATCCTTCCAAAAAATTATTAACCTCAATTTGTTCATCAAATTGAGTGTGGTATGAATAACTATGAGCTAATTGTCTACCCAAATATGAGAATAAATTTGTGAAAAGTGACTACTAAAAATAGGATCACAAACATTGACAATAACCTTAGGTGTATCATGTAGCTTTTGTAATTTTTCCATAGTACTTGCTATAAAAGGGTGTGATAATGCAATGAAATTTACATATTTAGTGAGATGATCCATTACTACCATGATGACATGATTACCTATTAGTGTGAATAATTTAATCTATTCATTATACTTAAGTATACTTAGGTTGATGAGGTTAGACAACTTCTTGTCTAACCAAATGTTCAACACTTTAGACCTCTTGAAGTTACCAACTCATTTGGCTAACCTCATGCACATACATTTTGAGGTTGGAAGACTTTCCAACTCACCTCAAAGGTCACTGAACACTCAGGACACAAGATTGATGACTTGGTCATAGGAATTGTTGGTTTTCACACTCCAAGTGTTCCTAAGGTTGACACCTATAGAACACTTGTCTAATCATTTGTGTTACATCTTGGGGCACTTATCAATCCACAATCATAGGTGGGTTACTTCATCCTTGCCTATATATGCAAGGCCTTGTACTCATTATCATTTGGATCAACTAAATACAATATTACATATTATTCATGTTCTTGTCTTTTACCTCTTAAATCTTCCTAAATATAATATGGTATCAGAGCTTATGGGGAGATAGTGCAAGTCTTTAGGTTAGCAATTTTCATTGTATTTTTGTAGATTCATTTACAGGTAGATGGTTAGGCATGTTTTAGAGAATTCTAAATCCTTTCGACTCAACCTGCACATCTAGGAATCAACCTCACATCCAATGTGAATCTCTCCATTCATAGGTAGTTTGCATATGTGATGTGCTCCAACCTGTGGCTTTTCTTAGATTTACAGAGCCCTGTAGTGTTAAATCACTGCAATTTCATGATTTGCAGGTGTTAATTCTCCTTTGACTCACACCCATTGTAGGCTTCACATATCATTTTTCCAAGCCCTCGAATTCGCAGGAGTGAATTCGTAAAAGGAGGGGGCGCGAATTCTTGAGGGGAGGCATCAAATCTAAGGGAGACCGAAGCTGCTCACGTAGGCCACCATCGAAGCGTGATGCCTCTGGAATTGTCATTGCTGGGTGTGGGCACATGAAGCATTTGTGATTGTATTTTATCAGTCTTAGATTTCTCATGCATTGCAGGAAGGTGGTCACGCTACCTATTCATCCATTGTGATGCAAAAATATCCCTTGTGGCGCCAACAAAGAGAGTTTGCTATGCAACGAAAGGAGAATCTGAGCAAAGACCACTTTTTCATTGCTAATTGGGACACAATTGCTCAAGGGCATCACTCATCCCACGCCAAATAAAAGAGGCGTGTTTGGTGGCAGACGTGATTTGGAAGAAGGGTGGCATGAAAACAAGGGGAAAGACGTGACTTTTGAGCTGCTAAGAGTGGCACATCATACATTCTCAGGCATCTCTTACATTGTCAGGCATCTTACATAAGCGCGCCTCCCATCCCAATTGACCACACATCTCAGTTCTCATACCTTTGGAGCAGACCAGGTACGATTTGAGGAAAGTAACGCTCATTGTCATTTGGAGTGCTTATCTCTTCATTGCGGGCAGTTCTGTTTTTTGTTTTTTTTTGTTCATGTTATTAAACTTTATTTTAGAGAAAAAAAATTTGAGACATAGAATTCAATCTCTGTGTTTGTTAATTATCATAGAGGAATGAAGAATAATAAAGTAGAATATAGAAAACACTGAAAAGCAGAGCATGAACAGAGCTTGGACAGAAAAGCATAAAAACATATATTCAGTCATTCATTCATCCATCCATCAAAAACTGAGAAAATACAATATTTAGGGCTTGTTCAATCTTCTACAAGCAGCTGGAAAACAACTTTCTATAGATAGAGTAAGCAACAAGCAACTTAACCTCATACGAAGCAAACTGGAGCATTCGAGAGTCTTCTAGAGTTAATACATTTACCCATCACACCTACTAAAACTAAGTAAGTTAAGCAGTCTAACTAGAATGTTATGTATAGTTGAATTATCTCTAACACCCCCTCTTAATCTCAACTGTTACAATTATCAGCACTAATAATCCCTAAGTGTTTTCTTTGTAACTCAAAAGTATTCTTTCCCAATGGTTTTGTAAAGATGTCTACTCATTGATCTCATGATCCACAGAAGTCAAGAGAAATTTCTTCATTTTGGATGAGCTCTCAAATGAAGCGAAAGAAAGTGTCAATATGCTTGCTTTTCTTGTGGAAGAAATCATTTCTAGACAAGGCAATTGTTGAACTATTATCACAAAAAATAAAAGTTGGCTCCTTTTCAATATGTGCAAGATCATTCAGTATCCTTCTTAGCCATACCACTTGAAAATTTGTTGTAGTTGCAACCACATACTCTACCTCTACTAAAGATATTGAAACTATGGGTTGTTTCTTGGATGCCCATGAGATAAGATTTGTTCCCAAGTGAAAAGTATATCCTAATGTGCTCTTCCTACCATCTACGTTGCTAGCATAATCACTGTTTGTGTAGCTTGAGATTGAAGCATCTTTAGATTGAGTGTACCATAATCCATAATTGATTGTCCCTACAGCATATTTCAAAATTCTTTTTGCTACCTTCTAGTGTGAATCTTTTGGAGAGTCCATGAATCTGGATACAAAATTTGTAGCAAACATTATGTCAAGTCTAGTTGTAGTGAGGTACAGAAGACTACCAACTAGCCTCTTGTACAAGGTAAAATCAATAGGTGGTCCATCATCTTGTTTGCTCAACTTTGTTCCTTGAGCAATGGGAGTGTCTGTTGGTTTGCAATTGTCCATTCTGAATTTTTTCAAGATTTCTAAAGCATATTTTTGTTGAGAGACAAAAATACCTTGAAAAAATTGGTTGATTTCAATCCCCAAAAAGTATTTCATGATTCCAAGATCAATCATTTCAAACTCTTTTTTCATGGCAGCTTTGAACTCATCTAACATCAAATTTCTTGTATAGAGCAAGTCATCAACATAAAAATAAACAATGAGAATTTTACCTTCATGATTTGTTTTTGTATAGAGAGTTGGCACATGACTGATCCTAATGAATCCACTATTGATGAAGTAAGAGTCAATCTGATTGTACCAGGTTCTTGGGGCTTGTTTTAAGCCATAGAATGTTTTCTTCAACTTATATACTTTATGCTCTTGTCCTTTGATTTCAAACCTTGGTGGCTGATCTACATATATCTCTTCTTCCAATATGCCATTTTAAATGCGGATTTGACATCCATTTGGAAAACTTTCTATTTATTTTGAGTTGCAATAGCCAAAATAGTTTTGACTATGTCTAACCTCACCATTAAAGCAAAGGTTTCTCCATATTCTATGCCAGTTGTTGAGAGAAACCCTTGGCATCAGCCTTGCTTTATGTTTTTCTTTCTTTTTTCATTCAACTTTTTCTTATATATTCGCTTAACCACCAATGTTGGTTTTGTCACTTGGTAGATCAAAAAGATCCCAAGTTTTGTTCTTTTCTATGGCTTCAATTTCCTGATTCATTGCATCAACCCAATGTTCCTCTTTTACTGCTTCTTCAAAGTGGATTGGCTAATATGAAAGAAAGGAAAAAAGATCTTGTTCAATTGCATTTTCATGCTTATATATTTCCCTTAAGCTTCTAGTTCTTAGATTGCCTATAGAGGACTTGATGAATCACTGCTAGGAGAATTACCATTTCCAAAGTGTTGTTGTTGACCTTGTCCCTGCAATCTTGGTAGCCTTGGTGGATGAGCTTGTTGATCTGAAGGCTCATCAAATGGTTGTAATGGATTTGGACCATTCAAAGTTTCATTTTCTTTATCACTCCATGATTTGTTCTCAAAGAACTTGACATCTCTGCTCACCACAAATTTATTGGTGACAGGATTGTAGATTCTAAAGGCTTTTGATTGTTCACTATAGCCAACAAAGATGCATTTTTCACTCGTATTGTCAAGTTTTTGTCTCAGCTCCTCTGGAACGTGTACAAATGCAATGCAACCAAAAATTCTAAAATGAGTTGCATTCAACTTTGTACCAAACCAATCCTCTTGAGGCACTTTTCCTTGAACACTAGTTGTAAGAGATTTATTTAAAATATAAACTATAGTAGCAACAACTTTTTCCCAATAATCATTAGACAAATTCTTTTCTTTGAGCATGCATCTAGCCATATTCATGATGGTCTGATTTTTCCTTTTAGCTAATCCATTTTTTTGTGGAGTATATCTTGTTGTGGTTTGCATAATTAAGCCATGTTGTTTGCAAAAATCTATAAAATCTTTTGATTTGTATTCTCCTCCTTTGTCTGATGTAAGCACTTTTATATATTTACCACTTTTTTTTTCTACTTCAGCTTTGAACTATTTGAACTTTGAAAAAGTATCAAACTTATTCTTGAGAAAATAAATCTAGATTTTCCTACTAAAGTCATCAATAAAGGTCAAAAAATAAATGCTACCACTAATGGATTGAGTTTGTATTGGTCCACAAATATCTGTGTGGACTAGTTCTAAGTGCTCTTTTGCTCTATTCAAGGATGATGGGAAGTTGTCTCTCTTATGCTTTTGAAGAATACAACTTTCACATTCGCTGTCAAGATCCTTTAAAATAGGAAGACCTTTGACCATATATTTCTTTTGAAGAAGACTAAGACTCTTAAAGGGAATATGACCATACCTACAATGCCATAATTGTGACTCATCCATGCTTGAGACATTGTGGGAAAATGAATCTGACAGAATGACACTCTTAAGATTTAAGGGAAACATTCTATTCTTGGTTCTTTCAATCTTTTCTATAAGTCTTCTAATGGGAGGTTTGTCAAAAATACAAGTAGTTGTACCTTTAAAGATTATGTCATAGTCATGTTCCATCAATTGACCTACACTTATAAGATTCTATTTTAAGTTTGGAACATAATAGACATCATGTATCTCTTTTCATTGATTTTGTTTAGAAAGAATAGGCACAATTCCTTTACCTTGTTCTTTTACTCAAGAATCATCACCAAGAGTAATTTTAGAATTTATATAAGTATCCATGCATGAAATTAAATCATTGTTACATGTCATATGATTCCTGCAACCATTTTCTAGCAACCAAAGCTCTTTGGTTTGATTGTCTTCAGAAATATGGTAGGAAAGAAACATTGCTTCAAAGGATTCTCCTTCATTTTTGGAGATATTTTCTCTAGAACCATTTTTTTGATCCGACTGTTTCTTTCTGCATTTTGATTCATAGTGTCCAAATTTCTTGTAGTATAAGCACTAGACTCTAGATTTACTAGTCCATTTTTTGCCTCTTTGTGCCTAATTTTGAGAGCTTCTAAACTACCTTGATTGTTCTTGTGTCGACCTTTCCTCTCCATGTTGATTTGATCTACCTATGTTACTTCTCCCTCGGTTTCCTTTTCCTTTGTTTCATCTATTTTACCTCTACTGAAAGAGGCTTGAGTCTTGAAAGCTTGTTCTAAAGACTCTTCTTCCATATTTAGTCTGGTCTCATGTGACAAGAGTGGTCCAGTTAGCTCTACTACTAAAAAAGTAGTGTGATCTTTGGCCTCCAAAATAACTATTACAACCATTTTGAATTTCTTTGGTAAGCTTCTAAGGACTATTTCAACAATTTTCTAGTCTTCAATGGTTTCAGGTGCATTAATCCTGATTTGGTTTACAATGCCCATGACTTTGGTCATAAACTAATCAATATTCTCTAAGTTAGACATTTTTAATTTTTCAAACTATGTTTGCAAGGTTTGTAGTTTGACTATCTTTACTTTTTTAATACCCTCATATGCATATTTGAGGATATCCCAAGCCTCTTTTGCTATTGCAGCACCTGTGATTTTTGAGAAAATAGAATCATCAACAAAATTTTGAATCCAACATTTTTCCCTATTCTCTTTCTTTCTCTGATCTACAATTGCATTTCTCTAAGAATTATTCATAGCAGCTAAGTCTATTGGAGTGGGTTTTGTGTAGTCATTCTCAACTAGTTCCCAACATTCTTGGGCTTGCAGAAAAGACTTCATTTTCAAGGATCAAAAATCATAATTTTTAACAAGAAGAATGGTCCAGTCTATGGCAGATTGCTAGAGGCAGCCATGATTAAAAAAAATCTTCCAATGTAGAAAAAATGATTACCCTTTGTCAATGAGCCTACAAAATATTTCTTATATGCCTCTTGCAATGCTAAAATGGTAGGACTCTTGGAAACTTGTGCAAGTCTATAATTTCTATGACAATAATGACAAGTTCCTTATGAGCAACTCTATGCTCTTCTGATACTTTTGAATATCCTAGAGATCAAATGTTCTAGGTCTAAATCTATGCAGATCCTTCACTCCACCAATGCCTCTAACTTCCTTGACTCTGATTCGGGCTTTTCCTTGGCTTTGTTTTGTGCTTTTCCTTTCGTTGACTTCCTCCACACAATTTTCTTCAGCAACATCTCCTTCAATTTCCTTGTCTTGATCTAGCTACTCTCCATTTAAGTATAAAGAGTCTTATGCAACCTAGAACCTACACTATGCTCTGATACCATGTCAATTATGGCAGAGGAATGAAGAATAATAATGAAGAATACAGAAAACACTAAAAAATAGAGCATGAATAGAGCATGGATAGAAAATCATAAAAACATATATTCAGTCATTCATTCATTCATTCATCCATCAAAAATTGAGAAAATATAATATTTAGCACTTTTTCAATCTTCTGGAAGTAGCTGGAAAACAACTATCTATAGATAGAGTAAGCTACAAGAAACTTAACCTCATACGAAGCAAACTAGAGCATTCAGGAGCCTTCCAAAGTTAATACGTTTACCTACCACACCTACCAAAACTAACTAAGTTAAGTAGTCTAACTAAAATGTTGTATAGTTGAATGATCTCTAATAGTGGTGAGAAAATCAATGGATAAAATGGAAAAGATTTATTGAAATGAAGATTAAATGCATTACTGCACCCCCATTTCATGCAACCTCTACCTCCATCTATGCAACATTGAGATGTTTTGATTCTTTTTCCTCTTCTTTAAACAAATATTACCATGCCATATCCCACGGTGTTGTCTCTCCATCAACCTACCGTTGCACTCCATTCCCTCTAATGGCTGTCTTGAAGTGTTCAACAACATATTTCTTGCTTCTCTCTTTCTAAGCCTTCATGTGGTCTTCATAAGGGTTGATTTCAACTCAAGACTTCATCAATCTCCCTCCAATATACATGTGAAGGTGTTCATAACTCTTTAGAAGTCGTTTTAGTTTTAACCATTACATTAGAAATTAACGTTTGTAAGAGGGATGGGAGAATTTTTTTTTTCCATTGACAAAAATTTGTAAAAGAGTGCTCAATGTTTGCTTTTGCAATGAGTTTGGTAAAATATATATATATATATTTTTTGCAAATGAGGAAGACAATTCTTTTTGCAATGAATTTGGCAGAGAGGTCATATGGGGGAGGTGCAAATTTTTTCCTTAGTTAAAAATTTGTAAAAGAGGAGTTAATTTTCTCTTTTGCAATGAATTTGGAAAAAGGGGGGTCATCATAATGAGGTTTTTTTTTATGTTTTTTGTATTTTATTGATATTTTCAAGAGATAAAGTAATCTATGTCTACCTCATGACAATAAATTTTAAAGAACTTGTAATAGAAAATAAGCTTGTAAATGCACTCATATAAAGTGTCATAAATATTGAATGTGTGAAGGGAATTAGAAAAATTATTGTACATTTACACTAATTATAATGTGTAATGGGGGGCTATGCCATCAAAACATGGATTCTTGTGATTCTCACCTCATGTGAGTGCTTCTTAGAGCCTAACTTGTACATCTTTGCATTCCTTACACACTCTCAATCTCAGTTAGTCTACTTATATTCTCTTAGCATTAAGGGGGGACTATGATGTGTTATGTTAATGCTTCTTTCAATGAAGAAAAATCTTCTTTTGGAAGGCCTCATGAACCTTCTATCTTCATCTCTTGTATGGGGGATTGTTTTAGTGGATCACACTTTGAGATTCTAGTACTCCTTATCAAAGTATTATCTCTATTATCGACTTCACGAATTTTGATAGACTTTGTGTATAATCGTTGAGTAGTGTTCATATGTTCACTCATAAAAAATTTTGTATCTCTCATCTTGATTCACATTTCATGGAGATTTGTTGATTCTAGCAAACACTAGTTAGTCATCGACAAATTTTACAACTTCAACATGCTTCAGAAGTTCTTCATCATCATGAACATTCCTATCATCAAGGAACATAATTTCATAAAGTCTTAAATCCTTTTGATTCTATTTTTTTGGAGAGGAATTTTGTTTGAGCATTGGGTTTTCTTCTTTACTCCACTTTATAAGAGAATGAATAGTATATGGGTACCTAACATGGCCTCTAGTTGACCCATAGATTTTTGGGGGTGAGGCTTATAGACTACTCTTGCATTCTTAGGATGTTTCACCTAAAAGGAGAGAGATAAACCTCATGAAAAATCAATGTGGTTCACTCAAATTAAGATGTGTATGATGTTATTAAAGCTAAATGAGATTATCTAAATGCAACTATACTAAGTAATTGACTGATTATGAATGCAAAACCTAATAAACAATTAATGTTTGAAAACACAATGTGATATGCAAGCATGAACTAAAGTAGGAACAAATACAAAACAGAAAAGAAGGATGAATCAAAGTGCGGCTGGGAGTTTAATGAAGATTCTAAAGTGTTTTGAATGTTGACATAAATCATTGAAAATTACTAGTGGGACTCATTCGCCGCTGATGGAGAAATAGTCCTACTTCTGATGAAAACTTCTAGAAATTGGTTTCTGAGTGTCGGGATCTAGAATCTAAAAAAATCTATATTTCTAGCCTTAAGGTGGAACTCATTCTCCACTAATGGTGAATCAGTCCTCTCCCAAAATTCTATGAAATCAATGACCAATTCTGCAGCACCAAATTTGAGGTTGTCTACTTGTTGGGTTGACATAGTCAAATCTGTAGAAAATGGATTGTAGGTTGTCTCCAAGCTTGAAATAGGTTATAGTTGAATTGAAACACCTTGTTGACTTGTTGAACACCTTTCAACACCTAATTGCTTTATAAATCTGCATACACAAGTTTGCAAACACACATGCAAAAGGGGAAAAATGGTTAAGAGTTAGGTTATAGGGATTTTCCTTGGTCAAATCCCACTTTGGTAATCAAACTCTTAATGAAGAAATGAAATGAAATGAACAAGGAAAGATGAATGAATAACATGTAAATGTCCTAAACTCACTAACCTTGTTGATGAAATCTAAAGATATATCAATGGGTGCTCCAAGATACTTGATTAATGCTTCATTAAATGATGCAAAGTGCTTGAATGCTTAAATGAATGAGTGAATAAGTGAACTTGATGAATGGGGGTTAAAATGAGAAGAAAAAAACTTATTTATATTCAATTGTGCCTTAGTAACCCAAAGATACCTCATCATAGGCTGACATAAGGTGATTTTAAATAAAAATCCGAAAGAAATTTTGAAATATTTTGAATTTTGAGACAAGAGGGACTCATTAGCCACCCATGGCAAATGGGTCCCACCTTGGACATGAAAATGGGTGTCGAGAATTATCTTGCATTTAATGTTGTTTGTCAGGTTTACATTCAAAAACACACTTAGTTAAGCCTTATGAGGGCATAAAGGGGTCAAATAAAGCATAAGAAAGGTGTAAATAGTGAAATTAATCCTAGAAAAGCGTGAAATCTTGTTACAAGACTTTACAACACTTCAAAATAGGACTTGATAAGTGATGAAAAGGTGATTTTTAGGTGAATTATAATTAATAGAGTCTAGAAGAGTGTAGAAATGTTTTACAACACCTTCACAAGATGCAACAATTTGAATTTTAAGGACCTAATGTGAATGTTCAAGCCACATTACAACATTAAATCAAATCAAAATGGATCAACCATCATGAAGAAAGACCTAAAATACCATGAAAGGTCATTCAACACTCTGGTGGAAAGAGATGTAGGCTTATAGAATAAGAAATGGTAGAGATAAGATTACTTAGTGGGATCGAATGGTAAGCAAGATGAAGGATAAGTTTCTACCTAGTGATTATCAACTTGAACTTCTCAAGAAATTGCAAAATTTAAAACAAAGGGAGTTGAGTGTGAAGGCCTATACAGAGGAGTTTTATAAAATTTCCATCATATTTAGTCATAATGAATTGGACCATGAAAAATTAGCAAGATATGTTAATGGGTTGAGATTGAACATTCAAGATGAACTAAGCATGATAAGGTTGTGAAATGTGGAAGAAGAATATAATTATGCTCTAAAGATTGAAGAGAAATTTGCAAGAAAGCAAGGAGAAAATAAAAGCAAAGGTGGATTCAGCAAAGGGAAAGTGTAGCAATAGAAAAATTATAGCCATGGTAAGGAGTCTAGCCCATCAAAAATTCGAAATGAGAAAGATGAAACAAGATCAAGACCCTACCAAATGAGAGGTAGAGGTGGATATGGCAGAGGCCAAGGTAGAGGCTTCCAATGAACATGTTTTAACTATGGACAGTTAGGCCATAGATTTTATGAATGCCCACAACGTAAACCAAAAGGATTGAAGAGGATAGGGGCAACAAGTGATCATGTAGCAAAGGGTAATAATGAGTCTACAAGGTCTATTAGTCAACCAGCTAAACCTGAGAGAGGAGAATCACTTATGATGAAGAGGACCCTACTAAAACCAATTAAGAATGAAGATGAACTTGTCCAAAGAAAAAAATGTCTTAGAACAATATGTAAATTAGGTGGAAAATGTTGAAAAGTAATAATAGATAGTGACAACACTGATAATTTAGTTTTAGTTGAAATGGTTGATCAGTTGGGATTAAAAAGGATAGCTCACCCAAACCCTTACAAGGTGTCATGGTTGCAAAAAGTGCACCAAGTTGTGGTTGATCAACAATGCCTTATGGATTTTCAAATAGGAACTTATGAAGATGAGGTGTGGTGTGATATCATGCACATAGATGTATTCACTTACTCTTAGGGAGATCGTGGCAGTTTGATAGGAAGGAAATCCATAATGAAAGAGCAAACACTTATATATTAGAAAAAAAAATGGAAGAAAACACACTCTTACACCATTAGCAACTAAGGAAGAAGAGGTGGAAAGTGGTCCAAGAATGCTGCTAGTGATAGTGAAGCAATTCTTGAAAGAGGTTAAAGGGGAGAAACTATGTTTTGCAATAGTCCCCAAGGAGCTACAAGTAGATGTAGCAAAGGAAAACAGTGACATTTCTTTAGAAGTAAAGGAGCTACTTGAAGATTTTGATGAAATTATGTCCAAGGATTTTTTGAAAGGACTACCAACTATGAGGAGCATCAGCCATCACATTGATTTGATTCCAGGGGCAAGTTTACCTAACAAGGTAGCCTATAGGTTGACACCTACAAAAAATGAAAAGGTCAACAAGCAAGTGCAACAACTATTGGAAAGAGGACTTATTAGAGAGAGCCTTATCCCATCTGTGGTACCAACCATGTTAGCACCGAAGAAGAATGGTGAATGGAGAATGTGCATGAACTCAATATCCATCAACAAAATAACAATCAGGTATCATTTTCCTTTACGAAGAATGGATGATCTCAGGGACGTGCTATCATTGAGTGGCCAACACCTAGAAGTGTACATGATGTTAGAATTTTTCATGGTTTAACAAGTTTCTATCATATATTTATTCCAAAAAAATGTGCACCCATAACTAAAACTATAAGGGAAGATAAGAAAGAGTTTAAGTGGACAATAGTAGCAAATAAAGTTTTTGAGATTTTGAAGAAGAAAGTTACCAAAGAACCAGCATTGGCATTGCTCGATTTTGCAAAGGTGTTTCAAGTGGATTGTGATGCAAGTGGGACACCATAGGAGTGGTTATAATTCAAAAGGGTAGGCCTATTACATACTTTAGGGAGAAGATTAATCATGCTAAGAAGAGGTGTTCAATTTATGACCAAGAATTTTATGTCATTGTGCAAGCTTTAAAGAAGTGGTGTCATTACTTACTTCCAAAGGAATTTACTCTCTACACAGATCATCATGCTTTTAAATTTATTAATATTCAAACCAAATTGAACCAAAGACATATCAAGTGGGTTGAATTCCTACAAGGATATACTTTTGTTCTCAATCATAGAAGTGGGAGTTAAAACAAAGTGGCAGATGCAATAAGTAGAAGAGAAGCATTGGTTACTGAAATGAGAGTTGAAGTAGGTTGATTTGATGCTATGAAATAGTTGTATAAGGATGATTTGGACTTTAAGGATGCATGGAAAATGTGTATGGAGCCTACTAGTGTTGATAGGACACCTTGGATGGATTATTTTATACAAGATAGGTTGTTGTTTAAAGGACAAAAACTTTGCATACCTCAAGGATCAATGACATAGAATTTGATAAGAGAAAAATATTGTGATGGTTTAGCTAGACATTTTGGAGTTGATAGAACAATTGCACAACTTAGTGAAAGATATTTTTGGTCAAAGATGAAGGCAGAAATCAGAAAATTTGTGCAAGGATATCAATTTTGCCAATATGCTAAAGGAGGGAGTAAAAATACATGCCTATATCAGCCATTACCCATACCAGAGAAATCATGCGAAGATGTAAGTATGGATTTTGTGCTTGGATTACCAAGAACACAATGAGGGGTTGTTATATTACATAGTTTACCAAGAAGTATAGTTTCAAATCATGATGCAAAGTTTGTAGGGCATTTTTGGAGGATAGTTTGGAAGAAATTAGGGACTGGTTTAAATTTTAGATCATCCTCAAGTAGATGGACATACAAAAGTTGTTAATAGGACCTTAGGGAATTTGTTAAGATGTTTATTTGGTGACAAGTATAAACAATTGGATTTGATATTGCCTCAAGATGAGTTTGCATACAATGACTTGGTCAATAAAAGTATAGGTAAGACTCCATTCTAGATTATTTATGGGCATAGTCCTAGAGGTAGTTTAGAATTGAGAGAGCTTGCAAATACTGAGGGATATAAGAGAAGTGCTAAAGGAAAATATTTTTTCAAATATATGCAATATTTGCATCACCAAGTGAGGGAAAAACTCAGTTGGAGCAACCAATAATATAAAGAGAAGGATGATTTGAAAAGGAGAAAAAGGAATTTTGAAGTGGAAGATCACTTACGAAAGGAAAGATTCTACATCCATGCCTACAATAAACTCGAGTGGAAGAAGATTGGACCTTGCAAGATCATCAAGAATTTTTCACCAAATGCCTACGAGTTAGAGCTACCTAAAGGTTTGTAAATCTCTCCAATTTTTTAATGCTTCAGATTTATATACTTACCATGAGGGAGATACACCACAACAACATGAAGAAGAAGAGAAAACATTACCATAAAAATGGAAGGAGCGGCTACCTAAGAAATTACCAGAGGATATTGAAGATGATTTGGATTCAAGAGTTGTTCGAAAGACAAGGGGTAAAGAGTACAATCAATATTTAGTTAAGTGAAAGGGTAGATCAGTTGAGGATACAACATGGTTGAGCTCAGTAGAGCTAGAATCACTCCAGTTAACACAAGGTGATAGAGTTGTTGACCTTCAGCAACAGGACCCTTAACCTATAGTAATACAAAGCCTTACATAGTGAGTAGGTGCTCACAATTTTTCCAGATTGGTAGTTTAATGCAGAGGAATCATTTTGTCGAAATATATTTTTTATTTTACCTAACTAATGCCACATGAGGGAAGCATTGATATGAGTTTAAAAAAAATAAAATTATAATTTTGGTTTGTTTTAAATGTGGAAACTACCTTCCCATGTGTTCATTTAATGAGCAAAAATAATTAGAAACGAAAGAGGGAAAAATGAGCAGGAGTTTTTGAACTCTAAAGAGGTAGTTGGGGGTATTTATGTAGGTTTTTAAATGTTTAAGTAGATTTAGGTGATATTTTTGGAGTTCTTGGGGGAAGCTTCCAAACTTTGGCAATTGGGAAGAGAAGAACAAAATAGCAGAAACCCAAAAGAAAAAATAGAGAAAAAAGAGGTGCAAAACATCAGTATGTAGGAAAGAGAAAAGGAGACAAAGGGAATAGAATAAGTAGAAGCTATAGAGGATAGTTGTAGGATCAAAGATGACAAAGGGGAAGAAAGAAGAAGAGCAAAGAGAGAGCTATTTTTAAAAATGCTTATGTAAATGCATGTAAAGTGTGTAAAAGTTGAACTTTAAATATATAATATAATATTTTCTTCTTCATAGTTGTTGTTGTTGTGCGTGTGTCTATGAGTTATATGGATTATGATTTTTTTGTTCTAGAAGTATCAAATGTTGTGTGCAAGTTTTAAGTATTTTATGTTGCTAAAATTATGAACAGTCACCTTTAGCTAGTGCTACGAGTACCCACAACAATAGTTTGTTTTTTACAACAACCTGGTTTGTGCCTCTACAACTTATTTTACGTCTCTTAAAAAAATTTATTTGTCTTGCATCACGTGTCTAAACCTTTGTAGAGGTTGTGTGATTTTTTTACAGCAACACAACCTCTCCTTTTCCACCTGTTTTCTTGATTTAAAGTGAATTTTTAGGCGCCTACAAGTGGGTGGGTGCCATCACCTAATGATTAAATGATTTTTTAATTATTTAATTATTTTCCTAAAGTCATAATTATTCTATTAATTAAATAATTTTAATTATTTAATTAATTCATTGTTATATTTTATTTTCTCTTTGATTAATTAAATTAATTTTATTTATTTAATTATTTATGACTTTTAATTGTAATTAAATAGTTATTTTGATTATTTAATTATTCACTAGCCTTTTCTGTCATTAAATTAAATAAATATTATTTCTTTAATTACCTACTAATTTGTCATCTTCTTCCTATTTTGAATTAAATTATTATTTAATCAAAAACTCAGCTTGTCACATGTCTCACTTTTAATTAAATTTTTATTTAATTCAAAAAGTCAACCTATCACATGTCTTCTATAATTAAATAATGTGTTTATTATTTAATTATTCACTTTCCCTCCTAGATTAAATAATTTTATAATTATTTAAATTCCTCCCACAACCTCTTTTTCTATTCCATTCTCTTTGTATGTGTCATTTGTATCTCCTCTTGTCTCATTCAATTTCAGCCCTTGATTGAATTATCTTATAATTCAATCTTAGCCATTCATCCTTATCTTTTCCCTAGTTTTTCCCTAGCCCTATTCCATACTACAACTTTCATTCTTGGTCATTGACTGATACATCTTATTGACATTGAATCTCAATGCTTCATTCAATTTTTTCTTTTCTATAAAGACCTCTATCAATGTCATTTCTACATCTATACAACCTTAAACATCTACATCATGAGCTAATGCAAGTACATGTTATTAGTGTGAGACAACTATCTTCAATATCTTGCTAGGAATTGTCATAGGCTTATTAGTACATACTCAAATCTAAGGGAATCAAGTACATTTCAAGAAAAATGGAGAAGAGCAGTGAAGGTGAAACAATGATGGCATAAAGAATTTATAGTAATATTTCTTTATATTTCATTTATTTATGCTTATTTGTGCTCTATTGTTTATTTAGGGTTAGTTTTTATGCTATTTTACATTAACCTATAATTTTACCTTAGATTAAAAATAGTTAAGTGTGTCCATATGGATTTTTAATATCTTCTCTCAAATGTATAGAATTCAATTAAAGGGAACTCCAAATGAATTTGATGTACAAAAAAAAATAAGAACTTGAAAAGGATATTATGTATAAAAAATTATAAAAATATATTAACTAGTAATTGTTCCTTCATGTGCAATGGGTATGCTAAAAGTGTGGAAGGTCAATTAGGAAAAAAATGGGTCTATTTTTTGCATAAATTTGCACATATTGTGAAGTCAATTGGTAGGCCATTTAGAAAAGATGTGGTTTGTACAACAAAGGTCCCAATGGAGAAGTGATAGCTTCAAATCAAGTATGAATCCACTTATAGGGATCCACATGAGATATGGATATAAAGAGTGAGAGATAGAGAGGAAGATATAGATAGATATAGAGGGATATATATATGTAGAGAGAGAGAGAGAGGCATATAGATGGTGAGATTTAGTGATCAAGAGATATAAAGAGATATAGAGAGAGGAGGAGAGAGAGGTGGAGAGATAGAGAAATAGAGAGAAGTAGAGGTAGAAAAATAGTGATAAAGAGAGTGAGAAAAATAGGGGGAGATGGAGAGAGGGAGAGATAAATATTAGAAGAAGAAAATAGAGATAGAGATACATGGGAAAAGAAATGGGAGAGAGGTAGAGATAAAAAGATAGATAGGGGGATAGGGTAGGATAGATGAGGAGAGAAATAGAGAGAAGAGAGAGATGTAGAGAGATATAGAAAGAGGGAATGATAGGGTGGAGAGAGAGAGAGAGAGGAAGAGATGTGGATAGAATGAGGGAGATATGGGAAGATAGAGATAAAGGGGGGAAGAGTAAGAGATAAAGCAAATGATAGAGAAAAGTGATAGAGAGAAAGGGAGAGATAGAGGCAGAGATAAGGAAGGAGAAACAATGAGTGTGTGAGTCTGAATAAGAGAGATATATAGAGATAAAGATGGGGAAGGAGAAATATGGAGTGTCTATGTGAGTGAGAGATATATATGGAGATAGAGATAGAGAGGGAGAGATATGTATATAAATATATATATAAGAAAAGAGAGAGAGGGAGAGAAATAGAGAGAGGGTAAAGAAGCAGAGAGATACAAAAAGAGGGAGTGATCTAGGGAGAGAGGAATATATAGAGAGAGAAATATATAGAAATATGAAGAAATAGAGAGATACATATATTGAAAAAATTAGGGGAAGAGAGAAATGCAAGTAGAGGTAAGTGGATAGAGATAGGTGAGAGAGATATAGATGTATATGTAGAAGGAGATGGAGATGGAGATAGAGATAAGGATTAATATATGTAGAGAAAGGGGGTTATATAGAAGGATGGAAGTAGAGGGAGAAAAAGAATTAGAGATAGAAAGAGGGAGAGAAAAATAGACAAAGAGAATGAGAGAGGGGGAGACCAAGGGATAGAAAAGTAGAGATATGAATTCATATGTAGAGAGAAGTAGAGGGAGAGAGAGGGGATAGAGGGGAGACAAATAGATAGAGAAAAAGAGAGTAAGGGAGAGAGATAGGGAGATAGAAAGAGATAGAGGGGAAAGAAAGAAAGATAGAAGGGGAGACAAATATAGAGAGAAATAGAAGAGAGAGGAAGAGAGATTGAGAGATAATGAGAAATATTGGGATAGAGAGGGAGACAAAGATAT
>VDFB02045056.1:0-42280 GCA_007258455.2 Sequoia sempervirens
TTTTCAAATACAATCATCATAAATTCATTATAGTTATTAGCAATTTCACTATGGGGCTTCATATAATGATGCCATTTTGTAATCCATATGTATTCAACAATGAAATTTAATATAAAACACTCCCTCATGGTTTTTAGACTCATTTGATGCATTTTGTAATTGAATTTTGCAACAACAAAAAAAGTGTTTTTATAAGAAATTTTGCTACTTTTTAAGTTGTCGAGTATTTGGGAAGTATCTGCCATGTATTTGCCGAGTCAAAAATTTTGGGCTTGCCGAGTACTCTCCGATTCCGAGTATGTAAACTATGGTTCTGAGTGCCAAACTATGTAATCTGTGCCTTGATATTATTCTGTCTGAGGAAGCTTAAGTCTCTAGCTTGGTTCTGCATATGCCTCAATGTATGCCAGTCTGATATGTAAGAAATGAAGTGATAAAGTCTGAATATTAAATCTATACAAGCATTTCATTTTGAATTTGTCCTTATAAATGCAATGTAATGAGCTGAGTTTGATAAAATGGAACATCTATCAAACTGAAACAATCGAAAAAACTCCATACATCTGGAAATGGATTTTACATATAATGGTATCTATCTTTGGCTCCAAATAAAGTCGGCCACTATATGAAACATCAATATGAGATTTATATGTCTTTGACAATAAACTTAGCACTGCCATGTAAAGATAAATCAATCGACTTATGATCTCAAGGAGTGGATTGATTAGTGGCCTTTGGCCATCACCACAATTCGTGATTTTCTCTTTGACATCAAACAAATTCCTTCTTGACAAAATGCTTTTACACCTTTGCCATTAATGATAATAATTCGATGCCTCTTTGACATCAATGACAATATTTCAACAATCTCTTATCCTCTTTTGACATTAATGACACTTAAATGAATAATCTTGCCAATACATCAATGCTTTGACATCAATGACAATATTTCCAACAGCTTTTGCTTCCACTTGTGCAGTACCAATTTGTGCATTACAAGTAACACCTCCTGAAATAAATTCTAATCACTGTTGGCTTTACAATCCAATTACTTCTTCCTATACATGGTTACCTTGTGCTTAGCCTTTTTAACTTGTCTACTACTAGTTGGCAGTTTTAAAGCAGATTGTCAATAAAACATTGATGACAGTCATCTTCAATAAAGCATCTGGCAACTTTCCTGCAATCTTCATTACATGCATATTTCTTCATGGGAGTGACATGTAACCATACAAACACCACCTCCTTGAGTTGCAATCTTAACTTTAATTTCTCATCCTCTTTCTGCCTCAAAGGGTGGCACTAATACCATGTCAGGCCAGACACACCAACAGACAAAGAGATAACAAAAGATGTATTTTAGAATACGATGATAATAAGGTACAACTCAATCTCTGTTTTATTAAGTACGAATTGTAAAGGATGCCAATACTACAACTAACTTAACTAACAACCTACATCGCCTATGTACAAGCTACAAATATTACATGAACATTATTGTCAAACGCAAAATTTATCAAATACACAATTTAGGAACACTTGGATGCATGCTTCCTAACATTGACTTGGATCTGTAAGCTGCAGAAAGCTTTTTTATTTCAAAATTTTCAGAATATGATTTGACCCATTTGCAATGAACTACTCCAAGCAATCTTCGGAAATGCAAGATTCCCAGCTGGTAAATCAATAAAAGAAAGAAGAATGGAAAAGCAAAGCTTCAACGAGAATCTATCTATTACAAAAAGTATTCAGACACAATCAGTTTTTCTGTCTTCTCTTACTATCCCATATAATGCATTTCTAACCAACCAAGGAGTACATAGGAATGGCATGTGAAATTCATTACTCGTTGCCTTATTCTATCCTCATCCTAATGATGGGTCACTGAGTGTGATCCAAAACATTGATGCAAAAAAGCAAATATAGTTAAATCCAAAAACTAAAATTCATCATTCATTGACCTCTTTAAACAGATGAACTATTGCCCTTTGAAACTATAACTAATAAAACAGATGTTTCAACCAAATTCATACAGAGAACCATGCACGTGACCAATGTGCTACATCTATTAAAAGTAAGCATGTTAACAACAGCTCAGTATAATATGAAGACACTAAAGTTGGAGTCTTGTAATTTAGCAAAAATGCAAAAGCTTACAAAGCATGAATTTCACCTTCCACTTGTTTGGAATAGTTTCATCCAATATTGTAACTTGTTGATCCCATCTTTCAACAACTGCTTCCAAAATGTTCCTTGTCATACTGCAGTGTATAATGTTAATCAGTCCATCGCAGAAGGCAGGGAACACCAAAGAGAAGAAACTGCCGATAATGTATGTAAATAAATATCAATCTTTATCCTTAAATATTAAATCAAAATGATGATATCAAATTGCTGAAACAGAGATATGGGAACTTTAACCCTGCTCAGAACAAAACAATGCAATTAACTCCTCTTGACTAAAAAGCAATTATCCTCTACAATCCTAAATTAGAGAAATGAACAACCCAGGTCGTTAGATTCAAAAAGGAAAAACTTTTAATGATGAAAGAAGTTGATTTCTAAGAAGTTTATCATCCTGAGCTTCCTGCCTTTCAGAGCAATCAGCTGAGTCGCCTCTGGATGTTTTCTATCAGAAGCTTGAGGGAGGTGCTGGAAAGCAAAAAGATATATAATTGAGCACATAAATTCTTTGCCAGGTAAATGGCATGAACAGTATGGACATTCAGCTAGCAAACAGGCTGGAAGTAAGCATTTCCAGTATAGAAGTATTCATTTTTTCTGAATTTCAGTGCAGTTTGATCCTATTTCCTCAATATTAATTTGTATCAGACCTACCTATAGGTTGCTGCCACATTTCAAGCCTGTAACAGGCCATATCAGGCAGGGAATTACACAGTCTATCTACCCGAGTACCTCCAATTGCTATGGATCCAAGGGAAGAGTGCTGGGCAGTTTTCCTACAGGTCTATCCAGTCCTAAAGTGGAGTTTCTGGTGCCAGCAACAGATCATCACAAGGGTGATCCTAACTTTAACTCTGCCAAGAGGATCATTGCTACACTTGACCCAGGAAGGAATGAATATTCTAGATCTAGAGTTTGCTGTCGTGCAGCCTTAAAAATCCCTGCATATTTTCAAAGTAGACCTGGTCCACTTACAGCCCAAGAAGAGGATAGTTACAGATTGACACTCTACAGGAGTTGAGCGATGTAAATGAAGTCGACTGAGGGTTTCACACCTCAGTATCATTTAGGTGGCTGGAAGAAGATCCCAGCTTGTCGAAAAGAATCTTGCATTTCAGACCTGTAAGCTTAAAACAGAGATTTTATTCAGTTGTTCTTTGACTTTTCATGTGCCAAATAATGAAGTTGTCTGCCCAGCACTCCTGATTGCTTTTACAGTGTGTTACTGTTCATTGAAATTACATTGTTGTGAAGAACTTAGTGAAACAAGTGTCATAAATCAGATCTACAAACCCTAGCGAATTTGATAAAGAACCCTAGGGTTATTTCATATGACACTTCATGCACCGAAAAAATTAAATAGAAAATGCACATGGCAGCCAAGCAACACAACAATTACTTGCCAACAACCAAAATCTTACAACTAAACATAGACCAAAAATGTCCATAGATAAACTTGGGGGTGCATTTAAGCTAACTCCTAGTGCCGAGAAAAAGAAAACCAGCAGATAGCAAGCACTGAAACATACGATTTGGCTAAATCATGTCAGATATTTATTTGTCCCTACCTTAGTTATATTATGTTTTATTGCAAGTGTATGACTGGTAAAGAGATAGAGAGAATACCTTAAAACAAACTTGTTGTATACCAATGTGAGAGGAGCAGCAAGGACATCTGCTTCTGAAAATCAGGAAAAAGTAACAATGTTAAATGTTTACTATTAGACCTGGTCAGCAAAAAATAAAATAAATAAATATATATTTGAACTTTAAATATAACATCAAGTAATACTGGGAAAAGCAATTTTAGGCTGGTCTAAAAGGTTAATGAGGATTTCATTCTAATCACAAAAACTCTACATGAAAGATAGTGTTCATATCCTGCGGTGGAATCTACAATCATGTCTATGTTAGGAAGTGGAAAATTTTCTTTAGGCAATGCTTTGTTTATATCCTGAATGTCCATACAAACCGAATTCTACTATAAGGTTTAGCAATGGGAACTGTGTTGAAAATCCAAGGAGAGTAATCTATGGGACGAATGAACCTGCCTTTTAGAAGCTTTTGGATTTCTTGCTTAACTAGCAAAGCGGCTTTGGGAAGCATTTTCATAATGTTTTGTTTGGAAGGTTTAGCCTTGAGATAGAAGATTATGCATGACTATGTCATTGATTGGAACATCTATTGTTTCTCCAATCACAAGGGCACTTCTATCCTCAATGAATGATTTTGTGGGCAAGCAATCAACAAGCTCTTGTGTGAATCTTGATTCTTCTAACGAAGGAATGGATTCCCCAAAGTAAGAATGTGTTCATTCAACGGATATGTAAAACCTTGATCACAATAGAATAATGGAAAGTTGGAATAACTGAATAACCACCAAGATACTCCACTAAAGATTCATCCTCAGAAAAAGCATCTATTTGAGGATGTAATTGTGCTTGATAAAATAAATCAAGTCTACATATAACAGAGGAAGTGGAAAGTCCTCCTAAAGAGATACCACTAAAACAAAGTAATCTTTTCTCTTACCCCAATTTTCCAACAATTTTACAGTATTTGGGAGAAAGAAACCTAAGCCTTCCATTCCAACATGTTCTTGAAGCTGAATAGACTCACAAATACCTTGTTTGTCAGCTCCCAAGCCTTTTCCTTTACAACCATATTCTTCTAAGATTCTAAAACCTGGGCTGCATCTTTTGTCAGTGGTGGAAAGTAGTGTAAAGAAGTATTATCACTAATCACCTCGGGAAATTCATAATGGGCAGATTGTAGATTTTTGGACTGATTCTTGGAATGGACATCAACCAATGGCTGAGCTTCCAAAGCTACAATAAGCTATTTCTTGGGGCAGGAAAGTTAATGACTACTTTCTTTTGTGTGATGGACTGGACCAAGTCTCTGCCAAATGGAAAGACCTTTCTTCTACTCCCATCCCTAATACTTAAAGAAGATTGTTGGGTAGTTTGCTTACAAAAAGAAAGATTTATTTTTGTGAAGATGTAGTCAGATGGGTTGGTTCTAAATTGGGCACTTATTCTGCTGAGCTGGGTTATGTTGCAGTTGCTAAACACTCACTAGAAAAATATTGGCCTTTGTGTTGGAATAAATCCTGCTTTCCCAAGGCAGGAGACTGTTTGCATGGACAGCCATGCATGGTAAACTTCTTACCCATGACAAAGTGAGGAAGTATGATCTTGTGGGCCCCTTGATTTGTATTTTATGTTGTAACAATGGGGAATCTGCTTCTCACTTACTTATGCATTGCCCTTATACTACTAAACGTTGTTCTAATCTCAACTGGTTAAGAGCCTTGTAGAAGATTCTACTACAACTATTCTGGAGCTAGCCAATTCTTAAACCCAAGACAGCTTTTTTCAGCATTTGGTTGATCAGACCCTCTATGTTAATCTGACATATCCAGAAGAAGAGAAACGAGAGAATCTTCCAAGATAAAAAGTCCTCTAAGGATTTTTAGGTAAAGCTGGAGGTGGCCATCTTGAAAACTATGATGATGAGAGCCTCTCAGGATGTTGATAAAGTTAAAAAAATCGCTTCTTGTTAAGGGAATGTTCTTAAATCTTGGACTCTTCTGAAAATCCCTCCAGTTAAGGGAGCTTGTAAGGTTAAATTGAAACAGATTTCAAGAAAATTGAAAATAGGGGTTCATCCTAGACTAGGGTTTTTTTAAATCAAATTTGATAGACCCTCTAGAGGCAATCCAAGGTTATCAAGATGAAGCTCATGCTATTGTCCTAAGCCTTCATTTAGCTTCTATCTGTGGCATTTCTAATATCTCTGTCAAAGAGGATTCAATGGCTATAATAGAAACAATCAAGATCAGAAGTTCTAAATCTAGGAAGCTAGACAATATTCTTATGAGCTTAGTCCCTTTTTGATTCATTTGATTCCTTGTCTGCCAATCATTGTTTCTGTGAGGCAAATCAGGGCCTATGCAGTTGAATCCTGATGACAAACATCACAATTTGATGCAATGCAAAAATAGCCTCCTACTTGTCATTGGATGAGCTAAAAGGGCTCTATAATGAATGGTTCATAAGGAAAAACACTCATTGAATGTTTTGCAAATGGGGTGGCAAGATAAGTGTGCTTGAACTTGGGGGAAACTCCAAGTTTAAGCACACTTGAGTCAAAGTAATGCAAAAAATACATCCTCTTTGTCATTGGATGAGCTAAAGGGGATCTATAATGAATGGTCCATAAGGCACAACACTTGTTTAAGGTTTTGCAAATGGGGTAACAAGCTAAGTGGACTTGATCTTGGGGAAAATCAAAGGTTAAGTGCAACTGAGCCAGCAGCTTAGTACTAGGATGGGTGACCTCTCGGGAAGTCCTAATACTTCACCCCTATGAGCATCATTTGGATGCAACGAGTGCAAAGGTGGACTATTCATCTTCATGAGAGATGGGCTCATGTAAACCACTACTCGTGAAATATAGGACAATGAGTTTGACTCAAAAATTACACAATTGTATCCTAATAAGAACATCATAATTTGATACACTAAAAAAAACATCTCCTACTTGTCAATGGATGAGTTAAAGGGGCTCTATAATGAATGGTTCATTATGCACAACACTTGTTGAAGGCTTTGCAAATGAGTAGCAAGCTAAGTGAGCTTGATCTTGGGTAAACTCCATGGTTAAGCGCATGTGAATTGGAGTAGTACAAGGATGGATGAACTCCCCGAAAGTCTCAATGCTTCCCTCCTATTAGCATCACTTAGATGAAATGAGTGCTAAGTGGACCATTCATGCTCATGAGATGGGTTCGTGGGAACCACTACTCATGAAATATGTGTCAATAATTTTGACCCAAAAACTACACAATTGAATCCTGAGAAAAAAATCATAATTTGATACATTGCAAAACATACCTTTAAATTAACCTATTTATAAAAGCAGATTTCATACAACAAAATATTATAATGAAGGGAAAAAGCTATACAAAACAGGTAAGCAAACTTTGCTGGAAACACAAGAAACAAACCTTTTAAAGTTTCCTCCTCTTGCTTCATTTCATATGCTCTAGCTTGTTCCTGAGTTTCAGCAACTAAGGGACTCCCACTAAAGTGCATATGATCATAATACTCTAATGAAGTTCTGTCAAATTGTACAGCCCAATCTGAAAGAAAATGCAACAGAAAAGTAGAGTCAAAAATATTTTCCAAAAAATCTGTCACACTGGACAAAGATGAAGAACTCCCACCAAATGTACATGACAATAGCTGTAAAAATCATAAACATACTGATTTAATTTTACAAGCAGAAATTTTCTTAGTTTCTAATGGCATGTCTCAATAGTAAATCAAACAGTTACATGTGCAATACATACATTTAGAATGTGAAGTATAGTTAGCAGCTGAATACATGAATGATGAATTTACTGGAGAACTTCAATTTAACTATTTGACAAATTAAAATTCATTCATGACTCCTGTAAATTTTTTTCATCATTTGCTCATTTTGGAAAACAGTTACTATCAACATTTCCCTTAAATTCCCAAGCAATTTGATTCCTCATATTTAGTTTATTTCCCAATTTGCCTACATTTGTTTGTACTCAGAAAATAGTTGATCTCATGGATTTGATTATTATATTTATGCTTCAAATGTTTTCCTCAAACATGCTTCTAGGAAGAACTTAAAAAATATTGGTTGTTTGAGACAAAGTTCTTCAATTTTCAAGCCAATGAAACTTTAGATAATGCATAAAGTTCATGACCAATCTCACTATTATCATCCCATTACCTTCCTCTAGGTCCTTTTCAGTAATAATGTAGCTTTGAAAGTCTAGGATATGCAAAGCATAACAAAGTTTTCAATGATATACCTCCTAGAAGGCCACCTAATAGAAGTATTGAGCATGTCATAGAGTTGAAAGGAGCCAAACCACTCATCACTACTCCTTATTGCCATCCCAAAAAGCATAAGGAATAAATTGAGAAAGTCATTAAGGAGTTGTTGGACATGGGTCACATCAGACCTAGTTCAAGCCCCTTTACTTCATCTGCAGTGTTGGTGAAAAAGGATGGAACCATGAGGATGTGCATACTCTACAAAGACTTGAACAAAAAGAGAATCAACAACAAACACCCGATTCCCATGATTGATGAGGTACATGGAGTAGTATATTTCTCAAAAATAGACCTCAAATTGGGATATTATCAAATCAAGGTTCAAGATGAGGATATTCACAAAACAGCTTCCAATTGTCACTTTGAACACTATGAGTTTCTAGTCATGCCATTTGGTTTGACTGATGCTCCAACCACTTTTCAATTTTGTTTGAACTAAGTGTTCAGCAAGCAATTGAAAAAATTTGTGTTGGTTTTCTTTGATGATATCCTCATCTATAGCAAGACTTGGGAGAAACATTTGAGACATATGGATTAAATTTTGGGCATTCTAGAGGCACAAGCATTATTTGCCAAGGAGACCAATTGTGAGTTTAGAATGACCAAGATTTTGTATCTAGATCATGATATCAATGCTTACAAAGTTCAAGTTGATTAGGAGAAGATATAAGCTATCTTGGATTGGCCTCCCCCAAACACTTTGACATAGTTGAAAGGATTTTTTGGACTCTGCAACTACTACAAAAGACTTCTTAAGGGATTCTCACAATTGGGAGCACCCTTAGCTAATTTGACTAAGAAGGGGGCTTTCACATGGACCAATGCAACACAGCAAGCTTTTGTCAAGCTCAAAGAGATGATGAGTTCATGTCCTATGTTAGCTGTTCCTGATTTCTCACATTCCTTTATGTTGGAATGTGACGCATCTAGAGAGGGGATTGGAGCAATTATGATACCAAATAAGCACCCAATAGAATTTGAGTGTCGTAAACTCAATGAGGCAATAAGAAGGTTCTCAATCTACAAAAAAGAGATGTTATCTAGAGAATCATAAATTTGTGGTGAAAACATAACACAATAGCTTGAAGTACTTTCTTAGTCAAAAGGATTTGAATGAAAAACAATAGAAATGGGTAGGTAAACTTCAAGCCTATGACTGACAATGAATTTTTAAAAGGAAAGAACATAGTAGAAAATGTCTTGTCAACAAAGCCTACTCTATGCTCTATGACTCATATTTCAATAGATTGAAAAGTTGAAATCTTAGCAGAATATTCTAAGAATGCCTTTATTACTAACATCATGGAAGGTGGGTCTCATTGCAAGTGACTAATACAACCTTAAATTGTTATATATTTCTCCTAAATAGATGGTTAGATATATTACGAATGATATGAAGGCGACTGTCTAACAATGACCTTATAGTTTATTTTTACTTTATGTTATATCATTGTTATTTTACTTAATGAAGATGTATGTGCATGCGAATTATGGTATGAGATTCAAACTTATAAGATGAATTTGTAATAAGATAATTGTTGTGTCGTATTGCATTGAAAGAGTAATTAGCTATGTAAATGATTCGTGAATAAAGTTACAAAGATTCGGTTTGCAATTAATGTGGTTTATTATTATATCTAACTGTGCTTAATTATGTTGTGCAGGAAATTAAGTGAGTCGATGTGGGATTAACATTAAAGGGATCAAATATGCAAATAGGAGGTTGGATAAATATTGGAATCGTATCAGATACATCTTTGGGAAGTTCTAAGTGTAGCCCTATTTGACTTAGAAGGGTTTGAGGTTTGATTATTGATTGGGTGATCATGTTTGAGTAGAATCCATTTGTAGGTCATGTGATGTGAGTTTGGTTGGGGTTGGAACCCTTGGTCAGGATCAAAATTCGTATGGATTCTTTTGTGGGTTTTAAAAAGGGATTATTGAGTCAATTTCCTTGGTTTTTGAACAAGAATAGACCCCTAGGACCTATACCTATGGGTTTGGAACCTTTTTGACATGTGAACTTGTCCTTGGAGTGTGAAAAGACCCCTCAAAAGTCCACATTCATGAATGTGACGAATTCAAAAAGTGTTGGGGCTTGGGAAAAGTGACTTGTCACTCTCAACTTCCCACTCCCCAAAAGTTCTTGGAATTGGCACAAGACTCACACATGTGTGAGCACTTGTGGGAAAGAGTGTAGGTTTGGAGGATTCCTATATATCTCAAGAAGATGGAAGATTTGGGCATTGCCCACTTCTCCTTTTGGAGAACTTGTGAAGTGAAGAAAAGAAGGAGAGAGTCAAGGATGGAAGAATAGGAGTTCAAAGGAAAGCAGCTTGTAGAGAGATAAGTCTTTTTCCATTTCTTATTCTTAGTATTGGTAGAGATAGCTTGATCTATGCATTGAATCATAAGTAAGATTGTTTAAGGGATATATTAGAGTAATGTGTTGTATAATGAGCAAGCTTGTTATAGCACTAAGCTCTCACCATTGAATTACAATGGTGTATAATGTATTTCTTGCTCGGGGGTATGGCTAGAGCCCACGAGGCTCCATGACGCCATTACGGTAGGGTGGAGAGCAAGACCTTGTTCAAGAGTTTGTAATTCAATTATTTCCTCAAATATTGTGGTAATATTTTAAGTCAAAAAGAAAGAAAGATGGGTTTCATATTATTTTTTATGAAGAAATGAAAGGAGCAAGTCTTTGATATTTTGCATGAAAATCATATTTTTCTCCATCTTATTGTAATATTGCAACTTAAAAGATGAGTTTCATACTTTGTGTAATTAAGTGGAAAGAGCAAGTTCTTTAGTTGGTATGTTATTTATTCCATGGATATGTTTCATTTGTTATAGGGAAAGGAAATTATACCTTGTTGAGAAGAGGTGAAGTCTTACCATAAACATGTATTTAAAGAAGTGTTTCAACAAAGAGTTATCTTTAGTTGTTATTGGACATAAAATATTTGTATTAAATAGTTATATATTATTTATAGATTTAAATAAGAGCGAGAGAATATTATTTAAAAATATGCAATGAAGTAAGTATATGTTAAACATATAAATATGTTATTTAAAAATCTGGCAATCAATTAAAGTGTATCCGGTTGTTCAAAACTTGGATTATATTATTTAAATCTGCAATAAATTAAGTAAGGTATTTGTTGGTTTAAAAACTCTGAAAATATTGTTTAAAAATCTACATAATTAACTACAAGTTATAGTCATGTTGTTCAAACTCAAGCAATATTATTTAAAATCTGGTGTTTTAGGCAATGATAATCAATGATTCATTGGCGGATTAAAATTAAAAAATACATATAATGGCACCACTATGTAAGCCCCGAATGTGTATGTTTGACCCCTCGGAGTTACAGGTGATGTACTGCAATGGCCAGTGAGGTAAGTCTCAAAGAGATTCAAATAATTTAAAAATAAAAAGAATAGAAGAAAAATAAAAATAAAACAAGAGGGGTGAGGCTTCCACCGGGAAACCACCTCAGGGACGAACTCCTGTGGGCAAAAAGGCAGCTACCACAAAGACCTCACCTCAAAAGGAGTGCACGAAGTGGGGGGAGGGTCACGGCCTCAGAGGATGCAGACTCCCCAGCCATCCCAGTATCCTCCAGTCTATACTCAAATCTAGGATTCGAAGAAGTCTGGACATCCATAAGGAATATTTGAAAAATAGGATTTGTGCAGCTAAATAAATAAATAAATTTAAATTTCCAGTACCACTTCCGATCAACCAGCGTCTACAAATATTTTGAGCAAAATGATACAGGCCCCGTAGCTCGCAAGAAACATAAAGGAATCAATAGACATATAAGTGCACAAAGGAATGCAATAAAATAAGATAGGCGCCATCTCTGTTTAAGTTAAAAAATATATACATAAATAAATAGAGGAAAGCATACCTCCTGCAGCAGTTAACCCAGTTGCATTTGATAGGCTGAAAATGTCTTTTTGCACTTTTGATTTAAATCTCCGCAGCATCACATATAAACAAGACTTCGTAAATCCTGTAAGTAGGCTTGGGCACTTCGGTAATAGGTTTCCAAATTGAATAGCATTTATTAGAGATAGTTGTATACCTATCCTTGTCTATGCACTGCCAAAATAGTTAAAGTCTTTGAAGTATGCAATGCCTCAGCCAGCCTTATGTCTCGAGTAGTGGATCGCCTTTAGATTGCAGCAATAATGATCTGTGTCAGAAAATATCTTATCAGTAAGGTCACTGCAGACCAATTTACCAATGTCCTCATCTCGTGTGGCCAAATGTCTTTATTAATGGTATTGGTGCTTAGGATTTTACTCATCCAAATCTTCCTTCCTCGTGAGCTGGAGTAGTGGCAGCTTTAAAGGGAGGTCTTCTATGTAATTTGTAATCATATACCAGCTTATTGACTACGGCAGGACATGGTGATGACACTTGTTTGACAATCCAACTGCCCTTGAATTAATGCATTAATGAAGATGGCCCCTGAGTCGATGCCTGTAAACACTATTCCAAATTACATTCCAATGCCGTAGAATTTAATTCACATACTATTATTCCTTGACAATGTTGGCAAGAAGAATGTTAAGTCATATACCTAAGATCTGATTCGATGAGAGTGAGAGTTCAGAAGTAATCCTGAGGAATCATTGGCTGGGCGCTATAAGCAAGTTGTCACCCTTAAAACAATTACCTCAACACTTAGCATTTCTAGGGCCCCTAGATTCTCTAGTTATTCACGACACGAGTGAAAAGACATCTCTGAGTAATTTGCATTAACTTAGCAGTTGTATCTTCCATACGCTATGCCTATGAGGATCACAGCCCTATAGTTATGGCTGTAGGTAATTTAAGGCGATATTCGGGTCTTGCTTGTTCGTAAATGTGAAGAGATTAAAAAATTTCATACTTATTATAATAATATAATCTTACCATGGAAGAAGAATATTGCAGATGAATAATATTCAAGATTAAATCGGAACTTTAAAAAAAAAATGAACATAAAGGATTGAGTCAGGTACAGCGTCAAACGTTTAGTATTAGTATGAGTGGCGTTTCTTTTTTCAAACCTATCGCAAATAAAATCACGAAGAAAATATTTTGTTTTGAACCCAATATAATGAAAGTGGCGTGGGAAATTCCGTTTAGGGGTCCTCGCACATTCCTTCCATTTTAAGCTTTTTAAGAGAACTCTTACGTAATTCTCATGTTTTCATATTCCTTCTTAAAAGAAGAGAGATTATATTCCCTCTCCCTTAAGAAAAGACCATATTAATTTAAAGTAAGAGTATGTTAAAGATAAAGTTTAGGTAATAAAGGAAGAAAGAATTTCCTTTTCTTTATATTTCTTTTTTTTCATTTTCCTCTTGTAGAGTAAAATCAATATGCATAAAAATATATATAGGAAATAATATATGTAGTGATATAGGATAATAAACATTACTATAATTTTAAATTACTTTCTAAGGTAAATAGAATATATATAAATAAGAGGTTACATTTTTTTTTTATGTGGATAAATAAACACATAAATAAATAATAGTTAAATAAATAAAATAAAATAATAATAATTAAGAAAATTTTAGTATCAATAATTATCTTGTTAATAATATTAAGTGTATGGGTAATAAAATTAATAATGAAAATAGTGGTAATATAATGTGTAGTGCTAATACAAATGTTAAGTGAGGATTTGGTTAATTATCAATTTATTATGAGTTTTGGTTTGGATATTAGAATTATAGCTCTCATGATATATATTGCACAATATTGATATTGGGGATGATATGAGTGATAACATTACTTTGGCACTATATAATAATGTTGGTAATGGAGTCATTACCAACATTGGTATCTATGACCGATCTTAAGCTTGCGTGGAGGATTAATATGAAGCATAGTTATATGTGGTATTATCACCTTAACAGTGGATGTAATTAGAAAACTATAGGTTGAGGCTATTGGATGTCATTGGTGTTAGCACAATTAACAACAATCCCTAGTTAGCAAGTATTGAGCACTTAAAGGGGATAAAAGTTTTTTTTGTATTAGAAAGGATATGAACATTATCAAAAATGTGAATACTTCAATCAAAGGTAAAATTAGCACCAAGTTCAATAATAAAATAAACGTCATCATAAATAATAGTGATAAACTATAGATAACTACTTTAATATTATTATGGTTATTAATGCTAGGATTAGTGGCAAATGTTGCTAACAAAAGAAAATATGATTGAACATTAAGAGCATCAATAATAACAAGTGATTATGTTAATCTTTCTTTACGTGAATGATAATGTTAGAGAGCTATACTGGAGGAGTATTTCGGTTTTAGAGATCTAAAATTCTAATATACGTAAATTGTGATATAACCATATTAGTATCAACCACTCTATAAATAAAACTAGACCTAGGAAATGTGAAGGTTAAATTACTAAATTAAATAAAAAGTGCATTGGTGGTGACATTATAAACAATACCATCTCACCAACACATTTGGTAAGGAATTAACTCTTCAATCCATAATACTCGTCTATAGAATTTAGTCATCGTGACCTTATAGCTAGTTGGTCTATGTGAAGTTCCTTGTCCTTGTAAATTTATCCTTTAGTGTTAGGATTTAAAACTTGCAAAGGTGGTTGGTTGTATGTGAAATGGGTTGCAAACCTATGTTTAAAAAAAAAAAAAATATCAAGCAGGATTTTTTAGTAAAAATTTTAGGCATGGATGGTTGCAAGTTGAAAGATGATAGATACCGGGTAACAATACCCCCTTGGCACAAAACTCGGGGTATTTCAAGACATACAAATCAAGGAGAGGTTCACTTGATAAGGACTCCAAGATGACATCCTTAAGCACATCAAAGAATGCATTGCTTGTGAGAAAAATAAGATCGAGCAATCTTTTCCAATAGGTCAATTGCAACCTCTACCTATTCTAAATCAGAAATGGGAGAGCATCTCAATGGATTTCATCATGGGACTCCCAAAGGTGCATAGTAAGGATTGTATCTTTGTTGTGGTTGATGGACTTTCCAATTGTGCACATTTTTTCACTCTCTTCTAAATATATGACACCCCAGGTAGCTAAATTGTTCTTCAAAGAAATTTTAAGACTCCATCGTTTGCCTCAAACAATAGTAAGTGATAGAGATTGCAAGTTCCTTAGTCTTTTCCAGCAAGAGCTCTTCAAATTGACAAAAACTAAACTCTTCAAATTGTCCTCACTTGTGTGACTTATCATCTCCCTTTGAAGAAAAGGACAAAATAGCACATTCCTCTTCTAAAGGAAAGTGTCAAAAATAGATTAAACAAAATGTGATGTTCGTGTTTAGACTATTAATTTTTTTCTTTTTTGGATCAGAAATGTAATAAATAGAAAATGCAACACATGAGACAATGAACACAACAAGATACCCTAGGAAAACCCTCCTACTCGAGGGAGAAAAACCCAGCAAGAAATGATCTCTTATATATATATATATATATATATATATATATATATCAAATGAATAAGAGCAGCATTTTGCATACAAAATAATTAGGCCCTAAGCATGGCCGATTCTCATACAAAGACATATATTACTTCTCCTTAAGATGACTGAAAACACTTCTTAAAATGAATCTGTTGTTGAAGAAACTCGACCCACCTGGGAGAAAGTAAACTATTGCTTAATGGTGAACTCCTACTGCTGCTAAGATGCGAGTTTTAGATGAATGAACTTCTGCTAGAGGTGTGAATTGCTGCTTATGGAAGATGTGAATTGAATGAATGAATTAATATCCAAATGAGAGGACTTGATCCTCCTTAAATGCAAAACCAAGAGAACTCCTTTCTAGGTCGGCTTTTAGAAGGAATATAAATATTATTTAATACATGAAGGCCGACCTGCCTCTAAAAAATAGCTCCCTAAGCTATAAAACACCAACACTCCCTCTTAGCTAGGGAGGTATTTTCCAGATAACCTCGTCATGGAGTCTCTCAACATGACACCCACAATGGCTACACCCATTTGTGGAAAATTCACGTCTCAGTCTCAGAGATGTACAAGAATTCATCACGGAGTCTCTCAACGTGATGTCGTCATGGAGTCTCTCAACATGACGTCCACAATGGCTACTCCCATGTGTGGAAAGAAATACATGTACAAGTGTTCATCACGGAGTCTCTCAACGTGATGCCATCATGGAGTCTCTCAACATGACGTCCACAATGGCTACTCCCATGTGTTGAAAGAAACACAAGTACAAGGGTTCATCACGAAGTCTCTCAACGTGATGTCATCATGGAGTCTCTCAACATGACACCTCATCTCAGTCTCAAAGATGAACAAGGGCTTGCACCTCATATTTCTCCGTCTCAGAGAAATATACACTACAAGGGCTTTCACCTCATATTTCTCCGTCGTTTAGTGTCTTTATCTTTCTTAATCTTCTTTGTTGATGCAAACTCTCCATCCAAGGCTAACCCAACCTTGTGCCCTCGAGAGATGTCTCCAGTGAAGTTATGTGCCACCAACTCAATCTCATGGCTGCAAGCTATGTCTCCATGTTTGTTCATTTCTCCAGCCAGCATGACTTCCTCACAGGATGTCTCAAGCTCTTCCTCCCTTGAATTCCTTATGTAATCTCTCATCATCCTTTCGCTTCTTGATCCATCCTACATTTTAGAGAGATTAATAATAGTTCATAGAATCAAACTACCCTGAAGAGAAATTTACAAACCACTACATGAAGCATACATGATTCACTATTCCAATGTTATTGCATGAATTATAATTAACTACATAAAAATTCATGGTCATTATTCAAAGTACAAACATAAAAATACTTATCTCTTTATTACAAATATCCAATCAGTGATGCCTTTCAGATTTCGATCTCCATAACTTTCCCTCTGATGTATTACTCACACATAGCCATCACCAAATGACAGTATACACTTAACAATCGTCACAGTTCTATTACGGCTTCTCCTTCAGACTCACTCATAGTTCTAGAGTGATAAAGTTTTAATTCAAGGAGTCTTTTAATCCAATGATCTTTGTAGCGAAACACATTGTTGGAAACATCAGAATGAGACATGTAGGGGGCTGCATATTGATTCATTGTGATCTCTTCTGCAAGACCAAACGCTGGTATTCCAAGGCCAATATATATTTATCTACAATCCAATCAGACACTCAGTAGAAACAATTGTAAACCAATATGCCTGAGAATTCCATGAAGTGTGACTCTTTCCAAACTGTCAATACCTCCCTTGCAACAAAGATGCAACTGGTATTATCCCGTCCAAACCCTTGTGCAGATTCGATGTCAATCCCATGTGATCATATAAACAGAGCAACCAAGCTTCTAATTCCTTCTTTTGTTAATTTGTCCGGATGGGTGAGAGGGAGGCGAATAACTCCAAGGATGTTGACTTCTACTGCTTAATAAATCTGATCAGGTCTTGTCTTAAACCCGCTCTGATACCATGTTAGTTTTTTTTTTTAGATCAAAAATGTAATAAACAGAAAATGCAACACATGAGACAATGAACACAACAAGATACCCTGGGAAAACCCTCCTACTCGAGGGAGAAAAACCCAGCAAGAAATGATCTCTTATATATATATATATAAAAAAAATGAATAAGAGCAGCATTTTGCATACAAAATAATCAAGCCCTAAGCATGGCCGATTCTCATACAAAGACATATATTACTTCTCCTTAAGATGATTGAAAACACTTCTTCTTAAAATGAATCTGCTATTGAAGAAACTCAACCTGCCTGGGAGAAAGTAAACTATTGCTTAATGGCGAACTCCTGCTACTACTAAGATGCGATTTTTAGATGAATGAACTTCTGCTAGAGGTGCGAATTGCTGCTTATGGAAGATGTGAATTGAATGAATGAATTGATATCCAAATGAGAGGACTTGATCCTCCTTAAATACAAAACCAAGAGAACTCCCTTCTAGGTCGGCTTTTAGAAGGAATATAAATATTATTTAATACATGAAGGCTGACCTGCCTCTAAAAAATAGCTCCCTAAGCTATAAAACACCAACATATACATCTATTTTACATATCTTGGATGCTAACACACCCACGTAATAGTTTACGACCATAACATAACCGCACTATAGTCTTGTCTACTTTTCCTGCTCTATTTCTTCATGTCTTTGTTTTGCAACTGTCCATGTATCTAAACTTATTTTTCTGTTCATATTTCGCCGGTTTGGTCATAAGTGTACAAGATCAATAATCACTTTAGAACCCATTCAGATCATTGGGATTGATCTACCACCTTAAACTTATCATGGTGCAAATTTTATGTGGCTCAACCACTCTCAAATGGCACTTGAAATTTGACTTGACCTATTTTTTTTAAGCAAAACTCTTCGTCATGTTTGCCCTCCTTTCTATCTTGGGCAGAACATTGTAAAGGCTGAGCCACCTGCTGTTAGCACCTGAATTGAATGATTTTCAAGTGTTGACAAGAACTAACACTACAATTTTGCTATGATTTTCCAAAATGAATGTTGTAATATATAAGTTCAACAGCTAACATCTAATGCGTATTGATATTGATTGTGTTAAGCAATCTGCAATCCAACACGCTAGTCCCTCCCCCTCCTTGGCTTCCTCTCATCAGCAAAAGAGCATAAATGTCCTCCCTCTCCTTCAATCCACATCAATTAAGAATCAAAATGAGATACTTCTCATAATATATAAAGACCAAAAATATTTCAAAGAAGAAGTGATCAATTACATGCACATACCCTTCGAATCATGTGTAATGAGCAAAACTCAATCTGACTCAAAACCCCCAATTTTTCCCAATTTTCTCCACAAAGTTTTAACATACAATTTGCATGCAAATATATTTTACATTTTACCCGATAGCTTGCAAACAGATTTCAATAAAAACATTTAATAACAAAATTAGAATAAAGATCTGAAATTACATATGAATATTGCCTTCAAATCCTTCAAATCTTCAGTTAACAACAAAAAATATCCAATCGTAGTCACAGAACTTACAATCGGATTGGATAATCAGAAGGATGAATCTAAAGCACAAAGTGAGACACCTGAATGATATCTCCAACAGACAATGGGTTTCCGTCCACTGCCTCCAAGCTCGAGGGTTTCCGTCCTCAAACCTACTGAAAGCCAAAGCTTCCCAGAATTCTTCAAGAGAAAATAATAACCAAGCATAAACTAAGCATGTCTTCCCATTTACCCTAGCCTCCTTTAAATAAGACCTTAAGGCAAGGCTGCCCTAGGGTCTAGTTTCTAGAAGGTTCTGGCCCTTCTAGAAGATTCTAGTTCTTCTAGAAACATCTTGTAACCCTTCTAGAAGATTCATCTTCTAACTCTTCTAGAAGATTCTAGTTCTTCTAGAAACATCTTCTAACCTTTCTAGAAGATTCTAGTTCTTCTAGAAACATCTTCTAACTTTTCTAGACAATCTTATTCCTTATCATCCCCTTATTATGCCCTCTAACCCACGGGAATGTTGGATGGGCTAGAATATGACCACCAAGAGGTCACTCCAATAGTGGGGACATTACATCATGCAACTGAAGAATGATAATGAGGGAAGTAATGCACATAGTCAAGAGTTACTCCTCTTCTTGTGGGAGATTTTCAACTATGGTTCATATTTTTTGTTTTATGTCTTTTGGGTTTTATTGTTAGTTAATAAACCAGTCCCTATGGCGGTAGTGTTAGTTGTAATTGTGGATTGTGTTGTATAGTTGTACTTGAGGCTGTGGGACATTTTTGATATATAATATTTTAAATTTATCAAAAACCAAAACAAAACATACAACATATCTAGCAACTAGAATTGTGAATGAATTTGAAGCAATATTCTAGAAGATGACAGCTCACTTATCAAAGTAAGCAATTATATTGTTGGGGAAATCAACCATCATTGCGGATGTCAAAAACTCTTAAAAGACAAAACCTGAGAATATTTGTAGATAAAGAAGACAGTCAACGAGAGAAACAAAAGACATATATTAAAGTAATATTGTTATATTTAATGGTCATCTTAGTTGTCTAGTTTACTTTTAGTTAGCTTAGATTGCTTTCAATTATTTTTAGCAACTTCCTTTATTTCGTTTGTTGTCAATTGTTTCTTTTTAGAAACATCATTTGTAATTTATTATTTAAGGAGTATTCCTCTCTTTTATTTAATATGAACAATCAATTACCATTTCATGGTATCAAAGGAAAGGTTGATTTTTGGCGAAGTGATAAATTTGTGGTTTTTTTCCTAAAAAATTTTGCAAAAGATTTTTAGAAGTTTTTGTCTTATTTTTTAATAAAAATCATGAGGGTTTTCTTTTTGAAAAGGGTTTTCTTTGGGTCGCAAAATTTGAGGGTTTTTCCTACAACGCATCATTTTCCTCTCGCAAAATCGCACCGGCTAATTTCCTCTTTCCACGCATCGAGTAATATTCTCGATGGGTTTTCTGCTTGGACCCCACGTATTCCTCTATCATTCACGCCAAGACGATTTTTTGGCACTAAAACGCATGCATCTTCTCGTTAGGGCTCCCCTTGTGCCGCTGCGGACCTGTGGTTTTGCTGCTCACTTTATTTTAAATCATGTCCCTGACCGCGACCTCATTCGAGTTTCCGACAATTTTTGAAAAATCAGGCCTTGTGCAATTCCTCCCATGCACATCCTCCGCTGTCCTTTGATGTTTTTCTTCCACACAAATTCGCAACCTCCGAGGCTAAGGTTTTGTGCAACCTATGCCTGACGATTCCTCATAACATAATCGTGCCTATTTCAGCAACGCCTAGGGTTTCAAACCTGGGTGTGTTAAAATTTTGCAGAATCATTTTTTTTCAATTTTTGGATAAAATCATGGGTTTTGAGCCTCTCTAATTTTTATACAATTTAAAAACAAAATCGTGAGATTTGTGCCAATCGATTGCCTCAATATTCGTGCCAGATGATCACCTCGTTTTTTGTGCCTTTGGAAAATGGGAGGGATGGCGTCTTTGACCAACATCATGAAGTAGCCAGAGGTTCAATGGTAAAAACTACAATACCTAGAAATAGAAGATGCTCACTATTTTTGAGTACCGGTGTCTAGATTTGATTGTTTTGGGTACAAAAACTCATCCCACAGTTTGGGAAAGGACCAAGACAAATATGGTGGAAGTAATCGAGAAGCGGTTATGCTTCTCAAGTTATCTATCACCGATGAGATGCTTCCACAAATACCATCTAGCAAGACTGCTATAGAGATCTGGAAACACTTGAAGGATCTGCATGAAACCTCAAACAAGGGCAGAGCTTTCTTCCTTAAAAATATGTTGTTCTCCATTCTAATGGATGACGAGATGTCTTTGCAAGATCATCTCATGAAGATAAAAGACATTCACAATCAACTGGAGGCCATTGGTCACAAGATGGAAGAAGAGGATATGGTGGTGATCATGCTAAAAAGCTTACCACGATCCTACGAGCACTTATTGAAACTCTCAACATTACCTCCACCAATGTTGAACTAAAGTTTGATGACTTGTGCAACAAGCTCTTGCAACAGGATAGGTGGAAGAAGCAATTTAGCAGCAACGACACACCCAATGTGGAACCAAATATTTTACTGCCAAAGGAAAAGTCAAAGGCAAGTCCTCTCAGCAGAAAGGACAAGGCAAATCTGAGGATAGCTCCAAGAAGAATATCACATGCCATTACTGTGGTAAGATTGGTCATATGAAGAAACATTGCAAGAAGCGGTTGGCTGATAAAAATCCAACCAGGGACGGTCTCAGCAGAAGGCCCATGTTGCAAAGCATTCTAAGAGGAAGGAGTCTACCTTTTATGCATTCATGGACAAAAGACAAGCAAATCATGTTAAATCATCTACATGGTATATTGATTTTGGAGCATCTCAACACTTTACACACAAGAGAGATTGGTTCACAGAGAATAAGGCCTGCTCTAATTCAGTCATCTCTGGAGGTGGTGAAGAGTATACAGTTGTCAACAAAGGCAGCGTTCAGATTACATCTGGTGGAGAAATCTCATATTTCTCAATGTATACTATGTTTTAGGCATGGAGCTCAATTTGATCTCTATGAGTCAAATTATGCGACACTGTCCAAAGTTGGACATCATCTTCAATTCACATAAGTGCTGCATTGTTGAAAAAAATTCCAAGAAAACAATTGCAGTTGGGCTCGAAGATCATGGCTTGTATAGGCTGGTTGATACTGGAGAGTCTCAAGAGCATGCAATGGCTGCAAAGACTGCAAAGAGTTCATCCATCAACACTCTTTGGCATCAGTGGTATGGGCATCTCATATATAGCCTAGCTCTCTCAGTTAGTTGGAGAGAATTTGGTAGAAGGCTTACCTAAGATTCGGCAACAAACACATAGTGTATGAAGAGCTTGCCAAGCAAGGAAGCAGCATCCAAGGTCCTTCAGCTAGTTCATGCAAATGTTTGTGGACCAATGAATACTGCATCAGTCACTGGTGCCAGGTATTTTCTATTATTTGTTGATGATTTCAATAGGAAAATTTGGGTGTATTTCCTCAAAGCAAAATCAGATGTGTTTAATGAATTTCAAAAGTTTAAAGCATTAGTTGAAAAAGAGTCAGGATGTCCAATCATCACTCTTAGGTTAGATAATGTGGGTGAGTTCTGTTCCAACGAATTCACCAACTTTTGTGCTATACACGGCATCAAGCATTAGCTTACCACACCCTACACCCCTTAGTAGAACAAAGTTGTTGAGCGGAGAAACATACTATTACAAAAATGGCCCGTTGTATGCTAAAGAACAAAAATGTTCCAAAGAAATTTTAGGCTGAAGCAATTTATATTGATGTATACCTTCTTAACAAGTCTCCCACATAGGCCATCAAGAAGATGACCCTAGAGGAGCATGGTCTAGGAGGAAACCAAGAATCAGCCATCTCAAGATTTTTGGTTCTACTGCATATGTTTGGGTTCTAGATCCAAAGAGGACCAAGCTGGATTCCAAAAGCCAAAAGTTGATGCTCACAAGATACAATGACAATCATAAGGCCTATCAGTTGATTATTGTGGCTATTGATCGTCTAACATTCAACAAGGATGTTGTTTTTGATGAAGAAGGTGGGCCCTTTTAGCTCTCTTCTCCCATCAAGAGTCCTAAGGATCAGCCTCTGAAGACTAAGGATTTGGGTGTTAGGCTTCCATTAGCTCCACCTGAGGGGAGGGATTTTGACGATTCTGCACTTGTGGAATCTCCAAGGCACGAACCTATACCAGCAGATTTCCCTCAAGACAACCTGGACCAGCATCTAGATGATTTTGTTCCAAGCAGCCCAAGTCATGATGATAATCATCTTGATTTGGAAAAAGATGCATCTACTCTCCGGCCTAAGTGGTGGGAGAAGCTCATTAGTGATGTTCGAGATGATGAGCTAGTTGAGGGTAGATCTTCTAGAGGCAAGAGCAAGCAGAATACAGTGAATTTTGCTCTTATGGCCAACATTCAGAGTGTTTATGAGCCCCAAGACTATTCAGAGGCGAAAGGTAAACATAAAAGGAAAAAGGCTATGGAATCTGAACATCATAGTCTTTTGAAAAACAATACTTGGGTTATGTCAGATCTTCCACCAAGGAAGAAAACCATTGGCTACAAATGGTTCTACAATGTGAAATACAAAGCTAGTGGAACACTTGATAAATACAAGGCTCGGTTGGTAGCTAAAGGGTTCTCGTAGAGAGAAGGCATTGACTATGAGGAGACCTTTGCACCCACAACAAAGATGAGCACCATCCAACTTGTCCTAGCCATTACAGCACAATTTGGTTGGAATGTCCATCAAATGGACGTTAAAGTGCCTTCCTCAATGGAGATTTGGAGGAAGAAATCAACATGTCGCAGCCTCCTGGTTTCAAAGTTGCAAGCAAAGAGCACCAAGTATGCCAGTTGTTGAAGGCTCTTTATAGCCTAAAGCAGGCTCTCTGCATGGTACCTAAAGATTGACAAGTATTTGGTTGCACAAGGGTTTCAAAGGAGTCCCTCAAATGCCAATTTATATTTCAATAGCACTGGTAGTGATATCATTCTTCTTGTCATCTATATGGATGATATCATCATTACTAGCAATGGAGTACATTTCCTTGAGCAAATCAAGTTGAATTTGTGTCAGGCGTTTGATATGACAGATTTGGGTCTTCTGCACTATTGTCTTGGTGTAGAAGTTTGGCAAACAGGTGGCAGTATTTTCATCTCTCAACCTAAATATGCCAAGAGTTTGTTGGAGAAGTTCAGGATGACAGATTGCAAAATCTCATCCACACCCATGGAGAAAGGACTAAAACTTTCAGCCAGATCAGACTCACCAGCGGTTAATGAGTCAACATTCAGGCAACTAGTTGGCAACCTCATTTATCTTACAGCCACTAGACCTAATCTAAGTTATGTTGTGAGTTACATCTCCCATTTCATGACTGCCCCTAAGGATGAACATTGGGTTGCAGCAAAGCGAGTACTACGATATGTGAAAGGGACACCTGATTTGGCATTTTGTATAGCAAAAGCAAAGATCCTAGGCTAGTTGGTTTTACAGATTCAGATTGGGAAAGTTTTGTTGATGACAGGAAGTTTACTTCTGGATATGTATTCAGTCTTGGGACGGGTGTAATCACATGGACCAGTAAGAAGCAGCAAGCAATAGCTCTTTCCTCGATAGAAGCAGAGTATCGAGGAACAATAAGGCAGCATGTGAGGCAGTTTGGGTTCGGAGGATGCTTTCTAACATGAAAATCTCTCAAGTAGGGCCTTCACCCTTGTTTTGTGACAACCAAGGGGTGCTAAAGCTTGCCAAAAATCTAGTCTTCCATGAGCGCACAAAACATGTTGAGCTTCGTTGTCACTTCATACGACAACTTATTGAAGATGGATCAGTGATGTTGCAGTATGTTCCAACTGAGGATTAGACAGCAAACATTCTTACCAAGTCCCTAAGTCCAGATAAATTTGTAAAATTTAGGGGTAAACTTGGTGTAGTTAGTAGAATGACCATTAAGGGAGGGTATTAAAGTAATATTGTTATATTTAATGGTCATCTTAGTTGTTTAGTTTACTTTCAATTAGTTTTAGCAACTTCCTTTATTTTATTTGTTGTCGATTGTTTATTTTTAGAAACATCATTTGTAATTTATTGTTTAAGGAGTATTCCTCTCCTTTATTTAATATGAACAATCAAATACCATTTCAGCATACACCTGTCATAAAATATAATAAACCTCGTTCAAGTTCAACTCTACATGCAATCATCTTACTAGAGTCATTAGGGATATTAGTCTATGTGATTGGTCAACCATGACAATGCTAATTTCATTATTTCATGATTTCATCAAAGACCCACAAAGTCAAGCAGTCCCGCTGATGATGCTAAATAGCCCAGGGCCAGAAAGCTGGTTCCTAACGTTGGACATAGCAATAGTCCAGTGGATTACAACTACACTCGGTCATTCAAAGCCATGACTATTACAACTCGGTATGTCTTTAGTTAATAACTTAATTGCCTATGAAATGCTCACTGAGGCTTTCTTGTCTGACCAGTGCCTTTATTTCTCAAAGCAGCTTTGCAGGTACATATGTTTTGTCGGTTTTGGAACAGCAGAAATCCTAATATCTAGGATGTACAGTACCATATGTATAATCAATATGCGTGTGCAAACCCTACTCAGTCACTAACAGGATGATTATTATAACCCAGCCTATCTTTAGGTAACTGGGTATGAGAAGCTCACTCAGGCTTTCTTGTCTGACAGGTGACCTTTTTTCTCAAAGCAGCTTTGCAGATATGTCTTGGAACTGCAGAAAATATAGTACCTTGGATGTATAATACTATGTACATAATTAATATGCATGTATAAACGGATATATTAGTACATGATATATAGGTTAGAAACATAATATATAGATGTCCAGAAAGCTGCAGTTCATTTGTGAGTTTGGCAGAGTTTGATATCGCCCGCCACAATTCAACTCTAGCTACAATCCACCCCGCCTAAATGGTGTCAATAACAGTCATGTCGGTCATGGAGGTTCTTGAGAGAAGGGTCCTGTTTCAAAATGCTTATAACCATAATCACCCAGAAACAAGGGTTCAGAACAAGGACCCCAGTAATATAACTTTAAGCGCCACTCCTAGCAAGTATATTGAAATATAATATAGTGCATCTTTGATCCTATACAGATTCATTCTACTTAAAAATGGCATCCCCATCCCTGTCACCGTCTCCCTGTGGTTGTGTTCATAACAAATATACTAATGATAATAGCAAAAGAGAAATACTCAGAAATAGAGAACATTTATTTTCTCACGGTGCTGTTTGACTGCTTATAACTTGAACAAAAAGGAGACATTTCTCTACAAACTAATGGTTTGAGAGGCCCACCTCTATGACTGAACATAATTTCAGACTCACTGCTAGCTTACACAATATTAAGGTCTGCGGCTAATGTAATACAGATTAAAACATAATAAATCACCATATATACCAACAAATGAAGATAGATCAATCTTAATGCTTGCTGTTCAAATTTTCCATTTAATGCCTCCTGCCCAAAATTTCCATTTGATGTCTAACGTTCTAAGTTCCCATTTAATGCATACTGTTTTGAGTTCCATTAGCAAGAAACCCGTTCCACAATAAAATAGCCCATACCCTCAGAACGCGTTTATGAAGATAACAAAAAAACCATAAGTGTCCCTTTATAAAATGGCTAAAAACTCTTACCGTTTCTCGTATTCATTCGCCTCTCTAATAGTCTCACCGGGTCTGAGCCTTCCACGCAAGCTTCATAGAGTATTAATCTGCCATATAAAAGAACAATAATTACAGCACTCTGGCACTCAAGGAATTAGAAGTCAAATAATATGCTCATAAGTGACCAGTCATCCAAACTTTCACAGCAGAGCTGTAGGTTCATCGAAATGTCAAATACCACATCCAACTCTAAGTGCAGTATATCCCATCGTATGAGACTGGGTGAAAAACAGATTAAAATGTTAAAACTGGATTAAATATTACGCTGAAGAAACCTGAAGTGCTGAATTGAATAAAATGCCACATCGAACTGCGGGTAAGGGAAGGTATGTTATATGCTGAAATTGAATAGAATACCACATTGAACTCTAAGTTGGGGAAGCAAGATTAAATGTTGAAATTGGATCAAATACCAGACCTAACTTTGAGTGAAGGGAAAACATATTCGAGTATTGAAAAGTGATAAAATATCGCATCCAACTCTAAGTGAAGGCAGGCATTCATTTTTAGCCTGGTAATGAATGGCTGAGGCCATCCCTTAATGCCATAGTTACAGCTTATTAGGGAGTCATCGGAACATGTAACCTAACTGATATACAGAAAGTCTTAGTAATAAATAAAGTACTACATCCATCTTGAGATAGGAGAATTCATGTAAGTATTGAAATTGGAAAAATTGGGCATCAAACTCTAGGTGTCGCGAATTGTCAGCATATCCGAAAAATCCTGGACAGAAGCTTATCGCCCAAGAGATGCTACTGCACCCGAGAAGTGGAACTTACCATTGAAAACATTCAAGAATATAACAAATTATTATAATTAACTTTTAACTAATTGTTTGTTTTACAGTTAAAAGGAAGCTCAATGATGAGTAGTAAATGTTCTCACAATGCAAGTTCTCTTGCAGCTCGAGGACTCCTGAATCGACCATCTTTATCTCGGGTCGCTGTTATGGGATTCCAATGGTCGTCTGTCGGAAAAGATAAGCGCCCATATTCATTGGGTATTTCTGAAACTGCATGATAACTTTTTTCTGGCTGGGCCAAAGTAGAAGCGCACCTTACCACCATAAGGCTCTGTACTGCAGGACCAAATATTAATTTTCCATTTTTGAAGCCCAAGCAGTTTCCATTGCAGTTATTTGTGGTCTTAAAATGTAGCGTTAAAAGCCCAGCTGGAGGAACTGACGAAGAATACGGTGCAGAATGACTAATCCTTAAGCGAACTGCCATTGCTAGAACCATAGGAAAGGTCCTGGTGTCTATAGAAAATATGTGTATTTTAAGTGCAATCCTCCCGTCTATAATGATTGTTCTGTTTTATTTCGGTCTAATGGATATCGAAAGGATTAAAACGTAACCTGACCCACAAAGGTAATCCAGTTTAAAATCATATTTTACACGTCGGTTGGGGGAAATTTTTTACAAATTATGGGAAATTTAATTAATTTGGTTTAGAGTTGTGAGAAACGGAATAATAGAATTTTGAAAACTGAAAATTAAAGGAGTGTAGTATTTATTTAATTTTTAGTTTATTGGATAATTGTCTTTTTATTATAAATTTTGAATTGTAATTTATAATTGTCTATGTTTGGATGTGTTAGAAGCTAGCTTATATATATTTAAAAAAATAATTTATATATACAAAGTCAAGAGATATCCTCTTTTAGAAGATTAATTTTTATATTATTTTATATAATTTATATATACTACAGGGAAATTGATACAATTCTGGTCAAATCTGAAATACTTCTGTGATTAAAAAATGGTTTGTATAAATCTGCATGTATACTCCATTTTTCAAAAAGTTATGCACGTTCTCTAACACCCTCCCTGAATCTCGTTGATAAGTAAATGCATATAATTATGCGTGTTGGCCAACATGCGTTCGAGGACTAAATGTTTTCTAACAACAACAGCTATGATTTTTTTATATTCTCGTGGATAAGTAAATATGTCAAAACTAACTCCTATATTCCTGTCACAAAATTCAACTTTCAATGGTCCCAATGTGTTACTGAGTCGAGATATAATCTCCTGTTTTTGTGTACACAGAAATGCCAATCCAACCTTCTATATGTTGCAATTATACGAAGCCTCTCAACTTAATAAAATTATTAAAATTTTATATTTTATATTTACAAAATTTGGTGAGAGTTGAATCAACATGTGTAGAAATGAATTAAAACAAATTTATGAGCGTAAATCTAAATTTTTAATGTGAAAATTAACTTTGCATGTAGATTTGAACTCCATCAAACTTGTTGTCAAAAATATATTTGTCTTGATGTTCGAAACCTACATTTGCATAGGGTTGGTATTAATAGATGCTAATAAGGAGATTTTTAAGTTAGGATTACTCTCATTTGGTCAAAAACCTTTGTTATTGATTTAATAGTTTGATTAAAAGGGTCAAAGATAGAAAGCAAATAGGTAGTAATACTTAAGATGTTGATATAAGTTGATGATGCAATTTTGATGTTCTATGTTGTTATAGATGTATCTTGAGTTCTCTCTTGATTTCAAAACATGTAAAAATGAATTAGGGTTTGTTCATAAATACAACACCCTAACACACAAGTTAATTAATTTTATGCTCGAGTTAGCTCATGATGGCTAGTTACAAAAAGAGACAATGGGTTGAACTTTTAATTTGAATTTGAAAGATTAGGGCTAATTTCAACATTGAATTGAACTAAACTAGTTCAATTTTACACTCATAGATTTTCCTCAAATAATAAATTGACAGCTAAGAATTAGAACTAGTCCTTGGGGACATGTGCAAATACAATCAAGTTAGGCTTGGGTTATTTGTCGAATTTTACATTGAAATGTGTCACTTATACACTAGTCATCACACATAGGACAACCTTGTGAAAATGAACCCAAAACAAAGGGAGAATTGCAAAATATGTAATTTTCACCATTATATTTTGCTCCCACTTTGACTTGCATGTGAATTACTATGAAGATGCATGCCAAAGTAAAAATAAGCACTTAATTTAAAATAAGCATTAACTACAATTTATTTAAATATCAACAATCAAAAAGAAAAACTAAAAAGGATAAGGAAATTCATTTAGAATGTAAATAAAATTCTACCTAAAGATTAAAAAAGTAATATGATTCCATTTGGAATTAAAAGGATCATGAACTAGTCATTACAACCATACTCATCAAAAGAACATTAGTGGCATTGTATGTCCCCTCCAATTAGTTGCATATAAAGGATGTAGAAAATTGGAGGAAAGAAGAAAAATATATGGTCATGTAGAAAACCAAATAAATGTGCATGAATATAAAGATATCATTATTGTAAAAAATATATAGTTACATACTAAGATGTGATGAGAAAATGATAGGTGAAAGAGGGCGCACTGTGCCCTCCAATGTTGTCCCCAATTAAGGCAAATAATAAGTGCTAAAAGTCATGAATGATATATAAAAAATATGTAAGCATAAAAATGTAAGGTGTCATCATGATAAGTGTCGATGAAGTGTAATCATCAAAAACATGTGATCATAAGATGTAAACATAGTAAGCATAGGTGAATGTGTAATCCTCATAAAGCTCAATGTAAACATATTATCAAGCATGGAAAAGAAAACAAATAATCTTGTCATGTCAAATTGACAAAAATGAAAATGGGAAGCATTTTAAAACAAAAATAGGATAAAGTAATAAACTCAATACAAAGAAGCATTAAACCCTAGTTATTAATGAGTTGGTAATTATTAAACTATTGAAACAAATTATCAAAAAATAAATAATAATAATAATAATGATACTTAGCTCAAAACTTGATGAAGATCATGGTATGCTAGATGTCAAATTTAAATTTACCAATGTATCAAAGATTGTAGATGAATTCTTTTATATCAATAAAGCTTTTGTTTGATATCCTAGTTCACTTTCATGACTCTAAAATTGATCTTCATGCCTACAAATATGAACCCTACTTGTGTAACATACCCATTGTTTACTCTACAGTTTTCACCTAAGTTTTTAACTCACAAAGTGAATAACGAAAAGTTTCTCAAATAGGGAAATGAAAAATTTCCTTTCCCAATAACATAAGTGCATATTGCATAAATAACTTCACATAACATTACATAAATGAAATGACATAACATAATTCTAAGTAAATGAAACTCATCTTTTCAAATATAGATTGCAATAGATTCAAGCTCAAATATTCAATTTCATAACTTACAAGAGATCAAGGTTAATGTATCCTTATCTAGATTATACTTCTTTTGTTTCACAAGCCTCAATTGTTGTCTGCAAGAGGGAGAGCATCACTCAAGCACTTTACCTCCAACCACGGACTTAGCAATCCCTCACACACCTTCCTAACTAGAAGTGGCCCTACCCTTCGATGAAGAGTTTGGTATGGAAACCTCTAATATTGCCATCTGAGTATCTAGTTTTATGTCCTACATAACATGTATGGCCATAAAACTATGGATACCCTCCAACTATGCATGACACTACTAACAAGTTATACAAACCTAGAGCATAGTGAGCCGACAAAGTGCAAGAAGTGACTTTTGCACTTACTTTGACCAAAGTTTTGATATATATAACCAATACACTTTATGAGGAAGTGGTGCCATAAGTTCACCCACCTCTTACTCGACTTGGAAACCCTACTAACCTACAATTAACACTTCTCTTGGTTTGATCCAAAGGTTAATTATGATAAACAAGATCTCTTTCAAAAGTAATGAAACACCAATGTCTAATTAATCGACCAAATAGGTTTGACTCAAATCTCTTGAATACCTTGTTACATTCTTGTAACAATCTGGGTCTGGCAATTGCCTCTTATTCAAGTTCTTTCTTACTAAGTTGATAACCGACTTGATTGGTTATCTTCTTCTAACTAGAGTACCCAAGTTATGCTCTTGCATATTTAGGGTCTAGGCAACTGCCTCTTACTCAAGTCCTTAGTTTTAACCATGAGAGTAGCTACTCTTTTATTTATGCATAATTAGTTAATACCAATGATAAAATGTTATTGACTAGACGCACTTGGTCTCAACCTAATAGTACACTAACAATATGTCAATATGTATAATAATCTAGTACTAAACTTGAGTTGAAGACTACTTCCTCGTGTTAAAGTTTCAAATATCCATTGTTTACTCTTATGGATCTATTCCTTAAGAAATCCATACTAAACACAGTTAATCTTGACTTATTATGGGATAATATCATATTACCCTACTTAACTTCTCTTTGCTATGTTAATCTAACAATGTAATTTAAGATAACTACTTATTATGCTCATTTGATTCCCTAATCCAACTTATTTCTTTGTATTACTAATTTAGCTCTATGCTTAGATAATCTAGCTATTTGTACATGCATTCACATACTTTCTATTAGCAATAATTTGCACATAATGAGAGCATAAGCAAATCACACAAAAATTTCATATTTAGAATTAGAATGAGAAGGAAAGAGAGATATTTTAATCATGCCTCGATTAAAATAGCTCGACTTGGATTCCTGGTACTCCTTGCTTCAAGTTTGCACAATGGCTCAGCTTTAATTTGTTGCCTCCTTAATTCATAGGTCTCCTCTCTACTTTTGAAACTTTGCCTTGCTTCTAAAATGATAACTACAACTTAGCAAGTAATGCACAACTAAGAATAATAGCCTTTCCTCACTCTTTTGACAATTTGAAATACTAATTCTAAATAATTTTGCTCTCAAAACTACTATCTCCTCACAAACTCTCGAATACTCTATGCTTTCCTCACTAATCTCTCGAATACTCTTTTGCTCAGAATATCAAAATAAATGTATGAATGAACAACCCAAATGGTGAGTAGTTGTTCTCCTTTTATAATGAAAATGGATAAAAATATATTGCTAAGAGAATGCTTAAAGAACTCTCACGCTACCACTACTAAATCAAACCTGTCAAGCATGGAGTTAGATTAGTCGACTCAACTCTTATTTGTTTGCCACATTTTGTATTTTGATTCAATCTAATTTGCTACCATTCCACATTGAGATTGCAGTATTGACACAATGCAAGTTTAGTTAATAAGACTTAAAAAATAAATTGACTTCATGCTCTCTATTCCATGACCTGATTGGGTGCAACATCTTTGTTTGTTAGCAATTTTATTGTTATGCAAATAGTCTACTAATTGGCAGGTTGAATCCTAATCAAAAGAAAACTCCATCATTCTATCGCCCAAGTTGTGGGCTGAAATGATAACCAATGCTCGTGTGTTTTACTTAGTCAAACACCACTATGCATGGTTGTTTTAACAACTATAAATTGAGCAATAAACTCAGCTTCAATGACGTTTTAAAAATATTGTATGAGTTGCATAAGTTGGTGATTCATTAGCCATATAAAGCTACCTTTATAAACTACCATTTACTTCCATATTCACATGGCATATCTACCATTATTATGCCTACAACATGTATATTTCTATAGCAATAATATATATATATTAATATATATTAATATATATATATAATATATATTAATATATATTAATATATATATATATAATATATATTAATATATATTAATATATATAATATATATATGTATATATACATATAATTAATATATATATACATATGTATACATATATTTATATATATATATGTGTGTGTGTGAATGTTCGCATATGTATTATGTATTTACATATGAATATACGTATATATTACTATCTACATATGTTCATACCTACACACATACATGTATATGTGCCACTGCACACACATATATATATAACATAAGCTAATCACAAGAGTTTTAATACTCTAACTCAAATTGACTAAATGATCAAGGAGGATTAAAGACAACCAAACCTAACTTTCCTATCAACTTAGGTTTAACACTTATAGATACAAAACTCAGACTGACTTGACAAGGTTCCTCTAACCTATGCAAGTGAGTGTGTGTGTCTACTTAGATAGATATACCAATGGTTCTCATACCAACCTCCTCTCTTGAGTGATTCTCTCCCTCCCCCACTGGAGGGTTCAAACCTTTCCCGCATCCAACTTAGAACAACATGATTGTAGTTAGTTGATAACATATAAATCACATTCATAATATAGCATAAGCATCATCACAGCATTTAAAAAGTAATTTCATCATAATGCATTTTCATACATTTCATTCATCCATCAAATATCATTAAGACATAGTTTTGCATAAAAATCATATTTACTCATAAAGGTAAAAGTAATTTGGTAATTTAAAAAATGGGGTATAGCATATCCTCCCCCTTAAGAATCATTGTCCCCGATGATCTAAAGTATAACATATCATATAGATAAAGCCAAATAAAGGTTTTACTTTCAATTTTTGGAATCATGTAAGAGATGGGAAATTTTTGTTTCATCTCAATATCAGCTTCCCTTGTAACTCTGCACTCTACAATCTAGTCTCACTAGACCTTGCACTAAGTGGCCCCACTAACACATTGGAAGAACTTGTGTGTTTCAAGCACTCTTTCTCTACTGAGAACTATTTTTATATGCTTAGCATTGGCATAGCTTTTTTGCCTATCATTGTTCTATGCTAATTTCTCTTTTGATCAACCTAATCTATTCTTCCATTTTTTAAAACATTTCCGAACTAAGGCTAATCCTATTTCCTAGCTTATCCCAACTTATAGGAATTTGAAAATTCCTTCCATATAATGTTTCAAATGGATCAAATTTTATTGTGAAATGATAGGAATTATTGTAATAAGAATATTCTACAAATCCGCTAGAACTAGATTTTACCCCTTTTCGTCTGACTTATCTGTCTCTGGGTGATAAGATGAGCTTATATTCAATTGATTTTTTCAATGAGGTGAATATGGTTTAGTAAAACCTTGATGTTGCACATGCATCTCTATTCGAGATAACCTTTTCAAGAACACAATGTAACCAAAACATTTCTTGCATGAATTTGTAGCTATGACTGGTGCCCCACTTATCAAATTTCTTGGTTTGAAATGGGTTATCATGGTGGGTTTGTTAACCACTACTATAATAGCATCATGCCTATCTTTTGAAATAGGAAGACCTTGTACAACATCCATACTAATGATTTACCACTTCCTTTCTCAAATTTCATGAGGATATAATAGTCCTACCTGATGATGACATTCTACCTTCACCCTCTGGCACTCTTAGACAACTTGCTACAAACCTTGCAACATCTCTCTTCATTCCTTTCTAGAAATATAATGACTTCACATCAGCCAATAGCTTTGTCTCTCCATGATATCCTGAATATGGTGCCAAATAAACCTCTTACCACTGTAAAAATTGACCATGTGACAATGAGATCCTTTTTCTTCCTTTGAGTGCATAACCATCAATACCAAATGAATTTCTCTAGTTATAGTTATAAGGAAACCATTTTCACTTTCTTCCCACTTAGAATTTGATATATAATACAAAAAAAATCTATTTGATTTATCCAAATCAGCCAATTCTTTCCATTAAACTTATACATATCCACCTTTGGTACCAAGTTTCAAAATCCTATATAAGATAGTATTTGGATCATGATCAAATTGTCTTAATGATCTGCCTTAATCAAGTGGCTTTTGGAGTTGTTCTTATAGTTGTGAGAATGGTATCTTTGGATTGATTCTTTGATTTGTCATTTTCGTTTCCCAATATTGATTCACTATAGACTTGATGCTAACCATTTCTCCTTTTATTCATACTATCTAATACACATACCTTCTTCCTACTAGCTCATTTTTCATCCAATAGGGAGGGAGTTATAATCAAAGTCCCATATGATCCAAACTCGAAGGCTATATGCTCTTTGTTAAGATTATTTCCTAGTGTGTAGAAATTCTTGTCCCTACATCTAGTTTGTGGTATTGCCATGGTGAGGCTTGATAATATAAAATGTTGTTATTTTTGTTCACCAAACATTGATCAAACAATAAAAAAATCTGCAACAAAATTAAAATTAAAAAGAGAAAACCCCTAATGATATTTCCAAGCTTTTAAAAAATGCAAACAAATATAAAAAAATCCAAAAATTGTAGTTGTACTTGGAATTTCTCATGCTTAAATGTAAAACCAACTAAAATATAACAAAAAATACCAAGGACACTTTCAAGATTAGCCAAAAGAGTGGTTCAACTAAAAGGAATGCAAAAAGATAAACAGACAAACACTTTTACTCTCCCTTGTTGTTGATACCTCTTTGATTGGCCCTTGCTTGGATTGGTTGTGTGCTCCTTAGATGATGGATTGAGTGACTATATGCAAGATTCAATATGCAAGATGATGAACAAAGATGGTTGAATGATTGAAAAGGCTTGAGGATTCAAATGGACAGCATGTAGTATATGCAAAGTGTTCTAAAGAAAATGGGCAGCATAAGGTTGCTCAAATGAAGAAGTGTTGGAAATGCCCTTGAGGAGGGGGTATTTATAGAGGATTTGAATTCTCTAGAGAATTCAATGGTCAAGATTGCTCCAACAAGGCCAAGATGAAGGGCTATGGTGGGTTGAGAACCCACAAGCCCTCACATCTTGACATGTGGAGGGTGAAGTGGCCACAGGGGATGAGATGGAGGTGAGGTGTCAAAAAGCATGAGGTGGAAAAAGGACATGCACCTTGGGGAGTGAGGAGATTTCCATAAAAAGGATCCTTGTCCCCAAGTGGGAGGAAGAGACATTTGAGGAATTTGAATTCCTCAAAAATCTACATGGAAGGAAAGGTAGTTAGATATAAACGTAAATTAAAAATTCACATTCATAGGATGATCTAGAGGATAAAAGGTGGCAGTGGGACTTAGTCACATGTGGAGATTGTGACAAGTCCAAGGTTGGTCACATGTGAGATTAGACAAGTCCAAGGTTCTAGAAGCCTTGGAAGATGGAATGTGAATTAAAAATTCACATATAAAGAGGGGAATCTAGGAAAATAAAAAGGAATTAAAAATTCTTGGAGAATGATTAGGCTTAATTAATCAGTAATTAGAGAATAAATGAGGATTAGAAGCCAACTTGCAAAAGTTGGAGGATGTGACACATCCTAATCAAGGATTAGGCATGTGCACATCCCTAATGAAGAAATTAGGAGATGGGTTAGGATTAGATGAAAATGACATGTGAGAAATTTAAATATTTATTTAATTTATTTGATGAAAGAGGATTATGAAGGGTAAGGTATTTAATTATTAATTAAATACCTTAGGGATTTGCAGAATTAAAGATATTAATTAAATAATACTAATATTACTTAATTAAGGTCCAAATTTGGATGTCTACAGTAGCATATAGAGCAAATTTATGAACAATTTTTTTTGCAATAATAGACTCATAATGAATCATTGAAATGAATTCAAATCAAGGTTATAGGTGGATCAAGGTACCCTTATTCAAATGTCTAGAATTTAGAAAAATATTGCATTTTGTAGCCCTAGGAGTGAATTTGGTAGAAATTGCAAATTTACAATAATTACCTCAAATCTACTCCAAATGATTTCATAACTAGATTATATTATATTTTATATGTCCTTTTATCAACCCTCCAAAAATTATTTTTTTTGACAAATTGAGAGAGACACATGTGCTTCACAATCTAATCTCTAAAATTGAATAAAAAAACACCTATGTCTTGCCTTTTAGATGCCAATATCATGCTCTTACACCGCTTCTAAAAAATCATTTTCACAAGAGAAGAATATAATAGGAAATATGTTATAAATAATAATGTTTTATTGAGATTAATAAGTAAATTTAAGGGGGGAAATCTCCAAAAGTCTCTAATAAGAACATAATTTACAATATGTTGATAATAAGTCATCTTCTATCACCTATATGTATGTTAATTATGTCATGGATGTCACCTAGATAAAATTAACTACCTATATAAGACTATATTGACTATCATATAGCTTAATTAAGTGTTATGGTTGCCACAAGATGTCTACCCACACCCCTATGCACATTTTAGGATTAAAAGTGTAACAAAACACGATGCATAAAGTAGTTGATTCAATAAAACAAATCTCAAGCAATTTGAAAATAAAACAAATCTCAAGCAATTGAAATATAATTGCTTTATTTTTGTTGCTTAGGATAAGACTATGTCCTACAACTTAGTTCGAGACTAGGTTGTGTTGTGTAATGTGGTTTATTATTTTTGTAAGATTATACAATGTGTTCACTTATTTTCTATATAATCTAGCTTAAAAATGAAAAGGAATAGTTTTAATTCAACCTTTAATTAATTATGAGTTACATATAGCTCACAAAATGTTAGGATCCCTTAAACCTACACACATGAGGATTTGTTACACTTATTGAGGATAATGTGATATTTTGGCAAAAACTCAACAGATTTAGTACTCTTTCATTATTATTTGTTTTTATTTTTAAATAAACATTATTTACTATCCATTTAAAATTAATGGTTTCTTATATTTTAATGAATATTAATTTATATAAAAACAACAAAAAAAGTTTACTTCAATATGTAGGTTTCTCATGTTGTTTTTTATTTTTCAATGAATATTAATATATATTTTCTTGATCATTATGATTTCAAATCAATTTGTGCAAGGAAAGATGAATGTTAGAACTCGTCTACATAGTTTTCTAAGAATTGTTGAAATATTGATAATAACAAACAGTGTGCCATTTGATAGAATCATAGTAGGTACAATAAAAATGTGATTTAACTATTTTTAGTTCAATCATGTCATTTTTTTTTAAACTAATTGATATTATTTCTAACAAATGTTTGAAATGTATCCATAAAAGTCATTAACAAAATGCATTAAAATAATCAAACTAATTAAAGATTTTTATTCATCTTTAAATTGATCAAATGTTCATAATTTTTTTTGATAGGTGAACAATTTTGACTGGAGCTATGAAACAGTGAGGCCACATTCGGGGGACCTCATCCCCATCATTCGTCTCCTATCTCCCTCCTTTTTCTCCTTCTCATCCTCCTCTCCTCTTCCTTCTTCATCTCCTTCTCACCTCCTCCTTGATTCTCTTCCTCCTCTTCTTCCTCCTCTTCTCCCTTTTTCTCCTCCTTCCCCACCTTCTCCTCCACCTCCTACCCTTGTCTTCTTATCTCTCTCCCCTTCAACACTTCCCCTCTAGCTCACCCCTACACCTTGTCCTTCTTCTTCCTTTATCCTTTCTCCATGCTTCTCCTAGCCTTCTCCTACTTCTCTCTTTTCTCCTCCTCACTTTCTCTCCTCCAACTCCTACTCCCCTTCATCGCTTACTCCTGCTCCACCTCTCCATCTCTCTTCCTCTCCTTCATCTCGTACATCTCAACACCTTATGCTCTTGTTGCACCTCCTTTCTCTTTCCTTTCCTCCAACTCCTCTCCTATCACCTCCCTGCATCCTTTCACCTCCTGCAGTCGCCTACTACGACACCTTCTACTATCATTTGCAACCTCCCTATAATCTCCACTCCAACTCCTCTCCTTTGATACAACCTAGCCCTCCACTTTTATTCTCTCATTGACCCACACCTTCAAACACTATAGTCGTCTCTAATCACATCACTATCGATCTCTTTGCATCGTTTGCCATCACTATTGGAAACACAAAGCATCCCATCCTCCATCAACCTACACCAACCAACCAACTTCCAACCAACAACTTGTGGGATTTGAACTCCTATGGTAGTGATGCAACTTCCTTGCAACGACTATTGCATTACAGGGTCATCCCCCAAATGTTCATAATTTTATAGATATGACCTTATGTTTTCATTTACTATGAGTTTGAGCATGGGTGAAAGCGTCAAAAGTTCATCTTGATGTTGTCAATAATGGGGGATGTTAAAATCATTAACATTAATAGTGCTTAAAATATGAGTGTGGATAGTTTAAGAGTATTGAATGTGTGTTTTATTTGTTGGTAATAGGATGCCATTTAATTGCAATCCTAAACATTATTTCATGTATCTCCTAAGTCCTTGGAAAGTGTTCCCCAAACACTAAGATTAGAAAGAGATTAAATTCGAATGAAATGAGCATGTAAATTGACATTTGTAATTAATTCTAAATTATGATAGGAACATGTGGGGACACCCATGAAGAGATCCTACAAAATAGGAGCACATGAGGCACCCACATGGAAGGTGGAACCCACCTTGAGTTAAGTTAACTATTTGGAGTAAAAGATAACACTTCAGTAATGCATGTAAAGATCCTAGAATTTAGGGATTGATGTTTACATGCATGGAGTTCAGTTTAGTATTAATTGAGTTCAGTTATGGTTCAATTATCTTCAATTGCATGTAGCTAGTTCTGGTTGAATGCTAGCTGACTTCAGTTGACTTGGAATGCATGACTAATGACTTGAGTTGCATGACAGATAATAGGTGATACATTATTGATTAAAGGAGGGTGTCCCGATCATGCATGATATTTGCATGAATGGTGGAGAGATATGTTTCAATTAATAGAGATTGACTTGGACCCACCTTGGGCACCCAAGTTGGCATCTTGGAGTTAAAACTTTTACATGATAAGATATTTTATAAGGCTGAGTTAAGTGGGCCCATTCTTGGAAGTGCCATCTTTGAGAATAAGCTTAGAAGATATCTTGAGGAATCAACGTTGAGTTATGACTTGATTTAGGATACCCCAAATGGATGAAGCTTACTTTTTTTGACATTGTTCTTCACGGTAGAACTCTACTTGCAAAGAATAGGCATGGGTTTTGTGAGATAAGCACTGTGCTTTGTAATTTTAAACTCTTTGGAGTTTACAAGGCTCATTATTGTCTATTTATTGCAGCAAGTTGAAGAAAGTTTTATCAGAGTTTATTGCAGGTTATGAAGAAGAATTATTGAAGGAAAAAGAAGCATCTCAAGCAAAGGATTGATAAAGAATTATTGTAATCTTGTTCTAAAGGTTAACTAATACAAGCACTATTGATTAAGTGATGTTTTTCACGAAGGGTTTCTCCACAGTATATGTGTCAATCACTTCTATCTTAGTCTTATTCAGCTACACAATCTGCATCTATTTCTACAAATGGTAAAATGAATCTAAGCGGATAATCATCTACAAAATTTGTAACAAAAGATCCTTATTTAGATCAAAACTTATTTAGATCTACAATATAAAAGTTTAAAGCTTCTATGAAATTACCTCCATTTCAACATTTGGTATCGAGGCTACTTGGTTGAGGTGGTTTGGGGCCTCTCTCTTAAAGAAGTTTGAAGTTTTAAGGTAGTGGGAGCTTTTACTATTGTGTTATTTGATTTTGGAAAATAAGTTTATTTACAATGAGTTTTAATTCGTTTAGATGAAGATTCAATAGATCTAATTGTAAGGATGTAAGGAAACTAAAAATGGAGATCTCAGCAGAGAGATGTTACGTTTGGTGTTACTTAATGAGACAAAGTCACCTACAGCGATGTCAAATAAAGTTAGGCTAAGCTTGATAAGAAGGAAAGAGGGACCATAAGATTATGTCCTTGTTGATGTTGTTCTCTTGAATGTTTAAGAAGAAACTATTACTTGAGATAAATTGTGGAAGGAATAGGTGATATTTATCAAACTAAAGTCTTACTAATAAAATTGTATCTAAAAGATAGTTGTATTCTTTAAAAAAGAGATGAAAGATGGTGGTCTGTTACCAAAATCATTTGAATTCTTTTAATTTGATTCTAAAGTCAATTGCTTTGTAGATGTAAAGCTAGAAGATGAAGATAAATGCATTTTATTTACTTTGTTCTTCTAGAATCTTGGGAAAATCTAATTGTTGCTAGTAGTGGTAGTGGTGCAGATCCAAAGATGGACAATATAATTCCTACTCTCCTATCAGAGGAGATGAGGAGGAAGTCTAAAACGGAAATCCAAGATGCCTTGTTTGTAAAAGGTAAACTTCGAGAAAGGGGCCTAAGGAGCCGAGGAGGAAGGAATTAGAGTCGGAGGCCGGGAGTAAAGGTAAAGTGTTGGAGGCCTTGGTAAATCGGGGACATGTGAAGAAGTATTGTAAGAACAAGAAAAAGAGTTATGATTCTTCTACAGAGGAACCCTCAGATGACGGTAATCATGCATTGATCATTTCATGTAAAAATGTTAGTGATGACTCTTTGCTTGATGTTAAAAAGTGATCTTCATGAAGAGGATGGTAGTCATGATGCCATGTGTAGCTCATACAATCGTTCAGTGGGAGTTGTTGGAAGTGATGTGGATGCATCATTGGTAATGTTATCTTCATGTGATTGGGGATATGTTTTTTCTTGGTTTAGAGTGGTTGCTATTATGTCATAGTTTACTCTTGATATGCATTTAGAGTTTAGCATGGTACTTGTTCTCTTGAGACCAGGATGTATATATGTTATGGTGCATGTGATCTCCTAGTAGGAGATGGTTGCATCATGTTGTCATGTTTATGTTCTTGATTCATAATTGGAGCTTT
>VDFB02045057.1:0-65478 GCA_007258455.2 Sequoia sempervirens
AGTACCTCATCGGTAAACCAAAAAAGACTCCTTAGATCATAAACTTCAGTTTCAAAATTCACTACGTAACCACAAAAGAGGGAAAATCTAGATTAATCTCGATGATGAAAATTCTCTAATGTAAATAAATTAATCCTAAAAAAAAGGAAAAATAAAGTAAAAGTAAAAGTATGAAACCTTCTATCTAATTATATCAATAGATAGTGTATGATATTCAATTTTAATGAAAGAAAAAGACATAAGATAAATTTCACTTGATGATTGTGAATATAGGAGTATTTATCTTAATGCCTATTCACCTTACATATACTACATGTGTGGATCATGAAGTAATATTTGTGTTCATTTATAATTTGAGTAATATCTAGAAAAAATATCATTATTAAGGAGATCATAAAACAATCATTTATTAATTGAAGAGAGCTCTACTTTCAAACTACCATTTAATAATTCCTTCTCAACTCGTCATTAAATCCGTATCTATATTTTACTATTTGTTCACATGTTATGTATAAAGATAACCAACTTTGAAAGTTTACAAATGGAATATTAATTAATCATACTTCACCTAAGATAGTTGAATGACAAAGAGACTAAGTTATGTACTTACCTCCTTTTTGTATATGTACTGGTTGGATACCATTTCTCTAGAAGATACTCCATACCCCATCTGTACCAAATACACATCTGCGCCACAAAGGACTATGCTATTGAATTAGAAATGTTCAACTTCCAACTTGAAATGTAAACCAACAACAATTTACCACTCTAGTACTGACTTATTATGGATCCTTATGCGAGATAGCATGCATGTTTCCTCTAATTCGAGAAAAAATCCATTCTTTAGTGTTGGTCGCAGTAGACCAATGGGTGCGGAGTTCAGGGTCCAAAACATGACGTGTATTTTTGCATGAGGGATTCGTGGAACATGCCTCTGATTTTGTAGGGAAGTGCCTTCACTCAAGGCTCTATCTCCACCTCAATTCCTCATTTGCAAAGAGCAAAGATCGAGCGTCTATGCCGACATGGTGGAAGAGCCAAGCAACTTGCGTGTGACCTCGTATTTGGGTACATTTCACGTTTATGACAGGCATTGCTTCTGCGTCCCCTATTTCTGCCAACAACCATGCATATCCTATTGTGACTACCATTGAGCTTGTTGACAGAGTCATATGTTTGACAATGCTATGTTTGGGGATAAGTGCACCACACAAATACTGAGGCATCTGCAAGATTCTTGCTAGAAACAATGCACCACTACCTCCCTCACCGTCCATAGTGACACATCAGATGTACTTTTGTATTTTATTTGTAATCAAATACTATCGCCTCTAAACTCAAACCTCTCATTCTGGCATTCTTGTGAACAACGTGCAAAGATGATTTCAAACAACTTTGAAATGCTACGCGAGTTTATCAGAGAATGAATAGAATACATAACCTACAAACCCGAACACCATCTACCTAGCAACATAGAATTGTTCAACATGTCCAATTCTCTTTTCACTATTCGCGAGGTTGATTACCATTTTGAAAAAATTCGTTCCAACTTCTTCTAAACACCAACACAATATGGTAGACCTTAGTAAAAGAATATAAATTTCCTGACTATTGAAGAACCTTGAATTACTTTCGTCGATGAGGAAAACAATTAGATAACATCAGGAGGAAACGGTAATACGGCCATACTCGTATTGTTGAACCTTAAATGGAGTTTGGTGAGGATAGAAGACTGTTTACAAGATTGTAAGAGAACATAGATGCTCAAAACCAAGGTTTTCCTAATTATGAATTAATTCACTTTAAATTCATGACAAAGCAAATCAGAGTTGATTCATGCATAAATGGATTACAAAACTTCTTTTCAAGCTTAAGACGAGAGGAACTGACATATCTTGGCTTCTTAATATATGGCGAAGGTCTAATTAAATAAAAAAAACATTTTAATTTCCAGTTCCTAAGGGATACACGTCTTACAGAATATAACCCTCATTAAAAACTAGTCGACACAGCCAAGAAATACCATCTCCAAACATTTAATGTGAGCAATCATATTCAACTTTAGATCAAGATAGATATTCCAATACAAGACATGACATTATAGACAATTGTAAATTCATGAGACATTCTAAAATGGCAGGGAGTATTAACATACAATTTTATTTGACATACCCGTGTAAGGTTGGTGTAGCTGAAATGCCCGATATTGGGACTTAGAAAAATAATCCTCCGGTTGGCCAAAACATCCCAATAGATGCTATGTATGATAGAATCCAGATGTGATTTCCATCACAGAGAAGATTCCCATGGGCCTTCGAATGTATGAGTCCGCTAATGTTATTTACACGTGATGCCAACTTGATGAATAAGAGTGGCAATACTATAGTGGACCGATGGTCATATCAAATCCTCCAACAATGATAATTGCGACCACTGTTCATCTACAATTTCTCTTGCACTACCAGTAATTGGGCCTTGAGTTCTTCCGCACCAATGAAAGTATCAACCACAGATATCTCACTCAACTAGAGTCGGAGAGTGCTTTCCTTGGCTCCAAATTAATAAATCGATGCACGATGATGAAATGATGATAAAATATTAAGAGTCCATGATTAGGGTTTCGTTCGACCATATAAATTTTTTGAGAGGATATGTTCTCAAATTTCCAGTTGCAAAAGAACCTACACCTTCCTCAACGTCCTCCTACGAATGAACTACCTCCTCCTTCCTTCCTTCCACCGTGCCTTTACACTTTTTTCCTGCAGTATTCATCGCCCCCTTTCTTCATCCTCCCCTCCTTCCTTTTTGAAATGAATCCCCCTTTTTGTAACTACTAAGATGCTCGAATAAAACCATTACCAAAGATCTTAACCATTCTGTCATTTCCTTAAACACCCCCTCAAATCCGGCCTCAATTATTGCCTCGTCTACTTTTCTTTCTTTTAATTTACTTAATTATAAATAAATTCTGCCATCACATATAAGGAGTATATATATATATATACACTATGAAGTTGATTTCTAAAATAAACTATTTATTGAACTTTATTTTAGCAACATAATTATATTTTGGTCAACGATCATAGTAATATTGAATTAAAAAAAATAAAAATAAAGTATTGAAAAATAGGGGTCGTGACATGGAATATTGGAGAGGCACCAAAAATACTAGACCAACCACCATAGAGGATAAGTCAGTTATACGCACCGGTTTAAGAGTACTGGACCAAACTACCAACATGGTGACATCAATGACAACATATAGATAACTTACTCATTTTTGCAACAATCTCCCCCTTTGTCATTGATGGCAACATGTAAACAAAAATTCCCCTTTCCTCAAAAACTCTTAACTCTCTACTATCTCCAACATTCTCCATCCCAACACTCTGCCCCTTTGACATCAATGGCAAAGGGTGCCAAAAATGAGTGTAAACATGGTGACATCAAAATTTCAAAAACTTCAAAAACTTCCAATGATCCAGATCATTTAAGTAAACATAAATTAAGTGAAGATGAAATTATTCACCTAGAACACCTTCCTTTACCTTTATTTGAGAATTAGATACAACTTCTTCCAGTTAAAAACAATAGACTCCATTTTTGTGCATGTACTTTCCAATAATCCCAACAGAGTAAAGGAGGGTGACCAAACTACAATAGAACATTGCTTCTCAACATCTTCTGCATCAATAAGAATTTCAGAAAGATGCTCTAACTGGACTTCAACAATTTCATTAAGAAGCCAGAAGGTCTTTGTCACATCATCTCTTTGTCTTTGAGTAATGATTAGTTCAGCTTGTAGTTCACCAACTCTTATCCTTTGCTTCCCTTCTTTATCTTCAAATATATTGAAATTATTTCCAATGTTGTTCACCTTGGCTTCAATCACTTTAATTTCTCTTCTGAAATTATCTATAGCTGCAGACCACCGAAGAAAATACTTGTAAACATCTGAATTTCTTTAACATACTTCTTTATTTCCACAATCAATCCAGACAATCTCTGCATAGCCTTTTTACATCTTCTTTCAACCAAGATTCTCATCTTATGTCCTTCTGGACCTTCAAGCAACATCCTTTCTTCAATAATCTCAATCAGGCTTTCTAGAAAGAAATCATAAATAATAGATACCTCAATTCCTTTCCGAAGTAGATAATCTACCAAAGCATCATCAATTTTAAGTTTTTCAATAGGCGAGGAAACATTCCACAGTTCACCAATCTTCTTCATTTTTACTTCAACTATTATAGACTAGATATCATTGGGATCAGGGGATTCAGTACCAATCAGAGATTCTTTCTCCTTATCTAAAATATCAATGATGTCTTCAATCATTTCTTTTCTCTTTTTTGATTCCAGAGGGGAATCACTGATAACAACCTCCATTTTTCCTTTTCCAGAGGAAGAGCTCACTTTGAATCGATTTGATGTAGAAATACTAGAGCTAGGGTTTTCTTGCAAAGATGAAAAATATGATTTGCACATATTTTCATTATCTTCCAAAGACTCTAAATGTCTACAAATTTGCTTTCCAATATGGATACCAGATTCCCACAACACACTATCCTTTCCCGATAGAGAATTCAGAAAGTAAAACACTAGAAATACCAACAAGGATCCGAAATGAAAGGGATAATCCTCAAACAATGACATTTGAACATTTTCAAGCAAATTCTCAAGTAACAAGCTACATAAATCAAACTGTCTATTCTCCTTAACCCTTATGGGGGAAATATGTACGACAATAGTTGAAGTTGAGCTTTCACGATTTCTAAAATAAATTTTGTATGAGATACCATATGCAACATACCTAATGGCTGAGTCAGCAAGTGTATCAATCAACAATGCTCTTTGATCTCTGCCAATGCCAGTCAGTTCCACCACATCTTTATAATACTTCACAGTTTTCTTTCCAGGAAGTTCTCCAACGCTGCATAATCCAGTGATTGCTTCAATTTTTTTCCAACACCTCTAAATCGACATTCTTTACATTTCAATCATGTGCCAACCTCTGACATGCCATTCTTCTAGGGGGTTTTTATAATCTTCTGATAAAGCTCCCCCTAAGACCATGCTAGGTCTAAATTCTGAATAAGTCATCTATATTGGATGAGGGTACAAACACATCAGGAGTCTTAGGTTTCTCTTCTTCTTCTTTCTTCTTCCATACCTTATCCATTTCTTGCTTCACCTCCTCTTTGTCAATCTTCTTTACGGGTTCACTCTTTTCTTCTGGAGTAGACTTATTTCCTTTCTTATTCTTGCAAACTTTAGATACATGTCTAGGTTTGTTGTTGTTATAACAGATCACACCTTTCTGATAGACTATCCTCCATTATTCCTTGATCTACACTGATTTGCTCTGTCTAAATTTATTGCAGTTATAGCAATAGCCATTAAAGAATTGATTCATTCTTCCTTCATTAAACTTGTTCCTCATTACCTGACTAATCAAACTCACTTGAGATCTGCATTTTGTAGCCTTATGTCTCAACTTCCCACATTCAAAACATTTTCTATAAAGAGAGCCAAAAAATTGGTTTATCCTACTTTTGTATTCAGTTGCTTTATGACCATATTTGTTACAAGAAAAAAAAATATCATCAAAATAGGGTTACCTCTATGCATTAGGTTGTCTCATAGGCGGTCTTCTTGCAAAATTCCTTCTCTACTTCCTCTTGCCTTGCTTTTTCATCACATCTTTAGAACTTTCACTAGTATCAATTCCTAATCCACCTTTGTCCTTAAATGATTTTTGTCCTGCAAGCAGTTCTTCAAGTTTATCGTAGCTAGATCTAAAATTATTTTCATAGAGTTTATCCTTCTCTAGTTCAACTCTTAAGTTTACTATCTCCTGCTCGAGTTTGGAACATTCATTAGACTTTTTCTGCACCATTGTATTTAGACATTCTTCAATCCTCTTCTTTTCTTCTACTGTCACTTTTAGTCCAAGTATCTCTTGTTTCAGCTGTTCACCTACTTCTTTGTGTCTTTCCTTAAATTTCTTCAACTGTTCCTTCAGTTTCTAAACACACTCATTTGCTTCATCAAGATTCTCTTTCAAATCTCTATTTTCTCTTTCCACTTTATCAAGATCTTCAAGAGTAGTCCGGAGTTCTCCTTTGTCATCCATTCAACCAGCCTTCAGGATCCTCCTTAAGTGGTTAAGCTTTACACAAGGAACCAAAAGCTCTGATACCAATTGTTAAACATGCACAAGACAACTGAGAGGGGGGGTGAATCAGTTGTCACAAAAATTAAAACTTTATCACTTATCAAAACTTCAACCAAAATATTCAGTTATTAAATATGAGCATGAAACCTAGATAATAGAAAGTAAATCAACACAATGAACACCAGATTTTTACGTGGAAAACCCAATAAGGGAAAAACCATAGTGAGGGTTAACTCACACTATATAGTATTTTCAAAAGAGGCTCACTGCCAAAAGGACTCATTGTCCAAGTACAAAGGCTCACTTCCTTCAAAAAGGGTTCACTGTCCAATAAGGAGGCTCACTACCTACACACTCATTCATCTCTCTCAAAAAATTTTGCCGTATACTTATATTTATATTTGATCTCCATCACAAGCACCAATTAGGTCGCCCTAATTAGATGCAATTTATTTATAAATAAAAGATAGCAACTACTGCCAGCTCCAAAAAGTATTTTCAAAATGCAATTTCACTATTAGCATGATGTACATTCTATTAGATCAAACCAAAAATAGATTACACAAAAAATTTCATATCATATCAAAATCATCCTTACAAGTCGGCCAGAAATAGTCTTCAACACAAAAAGTAACAATCATTCTGTTGGTTACCACTACATGTTGTATGAGCACCAAAACACGAAATATTATGAACATACATGCCTTTAACATTCATAAGTAGTTTCCCAAAACTGTAATCAGTAATTGTCGACTAAGAAGAAATGCAGGATAGAATACCAAAGAGGCACCAAAAATACCAGACTAGCCACTAGAGAGGATAAGTTAGTTATACGCACAGGTTTAAGAATACTAGACCAAACTACCAACATGGTGACATTAATGACAACATATAGATAACTTACTCATTTTTCCAACACCCTGCACATTGAAGGTGTATTCTATCAGTTCAATCTTTTTGCAGTGAGCTGTAGCTTTTGTACTCTGGCAGTGAGCCATCTTTTGTATCTGTGGGTTGTAGCCTTGTGGACAGTGAGTCCTTACTTCAGGCAATGAGCCTTTTTGTAATTGATTTTGATATTCTCTATAGTGTGAGTTAATTCTCACCGTGGTTTTTCCCTTATTGGATTTTCCACGTAAATTTAGTGTTACTATATTTACGTGTTGGATTTGGGTTTCTGCATTGATGTTTGATGACTAATCATTTAAGTAGTTTCATGTATTAGTTTTGATGATTGAATTAAAGGTTAAAATATGTGACAACTGATTCACCCCCCTTCTTAGTTGTCCTATTCAATAATTAGTATTAGAGCTTGGTCCTTTGGAATGAGTTTAACAGCTCGAAGGAGATCTCGGTAGGTTGAATTAAATAATGAAGGTATTTGACTTGGATGAAGAAGTAAGAATAGAGGTTACAGAGTCTAAAAGTGAAGATCTAAAAGAAAATGTCAAGCAAGCAGATGAATGTATTCAAAAACTATGGAATCAAATTTTGAAATTCAAGTTGAAGCATAAAGAGGTTAACCAGGAACTAAAAGAAGGAAAGGAGACTATTAAGAATCTAAGAATGGAACTTGAGGAAAGAAAAAGGATGGAAGAGAATCTGAAATTGGAAATTGAACAAAGCAAGACAAAGGAAGAAAGATTGAAAAAGACTATCAATCAGAAGACAAAAAATGTGATATGCCTGAACAAGAAGTAGTAACCCTAAAGGCTGATTTGGAAAAAGTGAAATCTCATGAAGAAAGGTTCAATACAAGCTCTACAATGCTTGGTGAGTTGATTTCATCTCAAAAACCTACAAAGGATAAAGGTGGTCTTGGATTTGAAGAAGGAAAAAGCACTAAACCAGTTTTCAGCAAAATAAATAATCAAAGGAAATTTCAAGGCAACACTTACCATCAAAGAATCAATACTAGAAGGATATCCAATTGACCGCCTAATGCTCAAAGGTACTCATCTTTTAATGGATTTTGTATCTCATGTAATAAATTTGGACATAGAGCAACAATATGCAGAAGTACAATGAACCAAAATAAAATAAGTTAGAATGTTGGATTCTTTGATAAAAAATGCTTTGTGCTAAGTTTGGTCAAAGGGCTACTGAATGTAGAAGTCAAATGATGATGAAAAAAATTGATACAAATAGAAGGATTCAATATTTTTAAGGATACTGTTACACTTGCAATATCTTTGGACATAAGGCTAATTAGTGCAGGATGAAGATAAAAGCAAATTCATTTGACCTTGGATATGTTAAGTGCTACATTTGCAACAAACCAAGACATATCTTTAAATTTTGTAGGAGAAAAGTTGGAAAGAAATCTAAACCAAAACAAAAAATCATGCTGATGAACAAAGTGGATCCTGAAGAAGTGAGGAAAGAAATAAAAAAATTCTAGAGAAAGAAGGAAGAACCTGAGAACAAGGACAAATCATATAATCTTGTATCTGCATCTAGTGCAGATACCTTTTTCAAGAGTTGAACCCAATAATGGCTTGAAGGGGAGAAATTATAGAAGAATATAACAAACCCTTGGTATATGAGGTGTGTGAATGTCTAGTTTGAAGGCATTGAAGAAAATTCCAGTGGAAAAGATGCAAATTAGGAAATTTGCAGAGCCCTTCTTGGCTTACAGTGTTTCTCAAAATTGATCTGGCAACATTGGTAGAGGAGGTACTGATAGAGTGAATTTTATGATGTCATACTTGCAATAAATTACCTTTTTATGATGAAACCCTAAAAAGCGACAAGTTAAATAAGGATGATTGTGTGGTATCTTTTCATTATGAATTGAATGAGCTAAGGAGTAAAGCGCAAGCTAAGGAATAAGGTGTTAGGGTAGTTAGTGAATGAAAGTACAAAGAACAAGGCAAAATAGAGTCAAAAGCAATGGTGGTGTTTGACCAGTGCAACAACAAATCACAAAAATTAAGTAAATTACAAATCGATGAATTTAACCATGATAATATTCGAAATCTTGAGGGTTCCCTTTCAATTGAGAAAATACATAAGGTTACGAATCTAGGGCACAAGGGTTTAGACATTTGGAGTGAATTTCCATATTTTTCTAATGTGGAAATTGTTCAGATTATTCTAAGTAGAATTCAAGATGATCAGATGATCTTTGACAAAACTCTATGAGATCACAAAGGAAGCAATTGCAGCAATAACTAGATTATGCAATAAGGGACCCGTTCCAATGAAGAAGTTAGTGAAGAACAAAGAGGTCGAAGCTCTAACTGGGGTAATAGGAGATCAAAGGGAACTTTTGATTCATACTATAATCGACCTTGTAATAAGGTATGTGACATATGGAATTTCATATAAGATCTATTTCAGAAATAGGGAAGGCTCTACTTCCGCAATTGTTGTTTATGTTGCACATAAAATGGTTGAAAAGAATGATGATTTTGATTTGTGTGAGTTATTGAGGAATAAATTAATGGAGAACATTACTGTGACAAAGAATGACAATTACCCTTTTTGTTTTGGATCTCTAGTTATATGTATGATGATTTATTTTCTGAAATCGTTACCATTGAAAGAGAATGTTGTGTGGAAGTTAGTTATACCAGGTTGGAAAAAAATCTACCATTATATATAATTTCTAGTAGAAAAGGAAAAGATTTGTAAAGAATACTTTGAAAACAAAATAAATGTTTGGTGCTTTGGCATGGTTCCCAGTCCAATTGTAGTATCTGAAGCAAATTCCCCCTCCGGTAAGAGAAAAGCAAGAGGAATCATTTCATGGTCTCCTTCAGAAATGAAGAAGTTGAAGTCTAAGGAGAAGGAAGAAGAAAAGGAAGAGAAGATTTCTGAAGCAATTGATCTAGCATCAACAAATGATGAAGAAGATTTCACTAAAGAGAAGGTATTGAAGATTCTTGGGCAATCTGATGGATTGAAAAATATTGGAGATTTTGGTTGTCTCAACCATCATATGAACATGATGAGATCATAGATGCTTTGACTATTCACATAATTCAAAATGATATTGATCTAATCAAATTGATAAATATTTTACTGAAAGTTTTGATTGAGAAGATTGAAGACAATCTAAAAGCACTATCACCTAGTGAAACTAAAGGAAAAAATGAAATTCAATTGGCTATGGAAGAAATATGTGGAAATGCACAAAAGATATTGACTAAGAGCATAAATGAGTTGAGAACATGCATCAAGAGTGTAAAAAATGTATACAGGTATTGTCTCTAGTGGCCTACTACTATTGGAAACTACAGAGAAAAAAATGATACTATTGAGTTTGAGCTGGATTCTATTGGAAAAGCATATGATATTCTTAATGACATGGATGGAGCACAGAAGAAATGGATCAATTCCTTACAGTTTGAACTTGCAGTCATTATGGTATAGAGGGATGGTATTGTGAAGATTTTTTGGAAGGTTAAAGAGATAATTGAGTTGAGATTGGAACAAATTTTTGGTCTTCTAGTGGAAGTTGGGAAAAATGAATAGAATATCACTATCCTGGATACGGTTCTAGAAATAATTGATTTGATAGCAAAGAACAATAGTATTTGTTTAAACATTAGGTTGACAGTGGATTCTTGGAATATATTTCTTCCGAAGCTGAAAGAAAAGTACAAGGAGATATTTTAAGGAAAGAAGGATCGAGGTAAATAGCCATTTTTGATATCATTTTTGAAGTCTATTTAAAAAAAAAAAAAAATGAAGTAAAGGAAAGGTAGATCTTCTTTCTTTTCCATTGATGTCAAAGGGGAGAGAAAGCATGTGAAAATAATGAAATCATTTTCAAGCCTATCAAAGAGAAGAACTACAGGTTGTTGTTGTTGGCTTTTCACATCTTTTATTGCCATCAATGACAACAAGGGAGATTGTTGGAAATTGGATTGCATCAAATGGTTGTCATTAATGGCAGTAGGTTTTCATTGATGTCAACACAGTATTGAATAAATGAGATAGTTATCAGAAGCTATTTTCTATTGATGATGATCATTATATTTGGTCTAGTATAATTGGTCTAGTGTGTTAACTATTAAGGTCTGGTTTTCTACAGTAAGATAAGCTATGATTATGATATTCAAATATCTTGGCTGACTTGGCGTATACAATATATTATGAAGAATAGTTATGCTTTATGGATGTTAGCTGACTTGTTACAATGCTTAAATCATATATGGCACCAACCTAATTGATGATCAAGATATGCTTGTATATATATAAAATATGTTTTGAGGAATGAATATATGAGGCATGGAAAAGAGAAATAAGGAGAAGTGTGTGTGTTTGTGAAGGAGAAGAAAGGTGTGAGAGCCTAAATGCTTTATCAATTGTGATCAATACAATTTTGTTGAGCGACTATTGTGTGAGGCAGTACTTCATATTTTGAGCTTCAATGGAACTGAACCCTACATATTGAAGGTGTATTCTATCAGTTCAATCTTTTGGAAGTGAGCCTTAACTTTTGTACTCTAGCGGTGAGCCATCTTTTGTATCTCTGGGTTGTAGCCCTGTGAATAGTGAGTCCGGATAGTGAGTCCTTACTTTAGGCAGTGAGCCTTTTTGTAATCAGTTTTGATATTCTCTATAGTGTGAGTTAATCCTCGCCGTGGTTTTTCCCTTATTGGGTTTTCCACATAAATCTAGTGGATTTGAGTTTCTGCATTGATGTTTGATGATTAATAATTTAAGCAGTTTCATGTATTAGTTCCGGTGATTGAATTAAAGGTTAAAATCTATGACAACTGATTCACTCCCCCTCTTAGTTGTCCTATTCAACTCAGGAACATAAACATGACAACATGATCTAACCACCTCCTCGTAGGAGATCACATGCACCATAACATATATACATCCCGGTCTCAAGAGAATGAGTACCATGCCACAACTCTAAGCATGCATCAAGAGTAAATCATGACATGATAAAAAAAACTCTAAACTAAGAAAACATGTCTCCAATCACATGAATATAACCATACCCAATGATGCATCCACATCATTTCCAAAAAATCCCACTAAATTGTGATACGAGCTACACATAGAATCATGACAATCATCCTCTACATGAAGATCATCGGGGTTTGCACACACTCAATTGCAATATCAGTAACATACAAGTGAAACCATGATATCCAAGCCAAGAAGATACATACAACCGCCAAACCATCATAAACATATCCATCATTGTCAAAAGCTCCCACTGAAAGTGTATAACTAATGAATGTAACAAGCTATCATGACATCATGATAACAATCTCCTAATGATGATCAACCAAGATTTCCCTCACACAATCAAAGAACTAAAATGAAACATGAGCCCCCCAATAAGAAGCAAAGGAAAACCATGATCCTCATACCAAGAAGATACACCACCACAACCTGAATCAGTAACCGATCCAACACCACCAACAATGCACTTGCATATACCATCATGACATGCCAAAGTCTTTAAAGCACAAGAAACATCCATGACACCATGATCACCACCAAAAGTACCAACAATTCAACCCAACCATGTCCCACATATCTGCAATCATAGTCAACTACATAGGTCTTACATCATGAATGTACCTGGTAATACCATCTCCCCTCCTCAACATGACAATAAAACAAGCAAACCAAGTGACTAAACCAAGCCACAAAAACTAAAAATGCATCAACACTGAAATATCTATGGGCATAGACAACCCATGTCCAAGTCATAGGTTCAACAAGTATAGACCACCTACATTGCTACACAACTTGTAGATACAACAATGAAGCATATAAATCCAACCAAACACTAATAACCATGTCAAAAAGAGAATAATCTAAGATGTACAACTAAGCATACAATGAATCCAACATTGAATCTCCTAGATCTAGCAATCCATAAGCTCATAGTATCACCATAGCCAAAATAACCCATAAACAACCCAAAAAGAATACAAGCAAATAAATCATGTCAAAACAACTCCAAACCTAATCCACTATATAGTGCTCTGAACAATCTTTCTGTCGATTATTCAAAGTCCAAAATCTGACTTTGTATGCATCTGATATGACCTCTCAAAGCTCAAATAGAACACCTAACTTCTAGCAAGAAAAACTCTAACAAAAATACAAAATCTAGAAAAATATCTAGCACCATAGTGCAGATCTCTAATTCACCTTTCCAACAAGTCCAAGAAGAGCAAAAACAAAGCAACTAGGCGAAAGTTATGCCCCTCAGAAGCAAAAGTTCAGTTTGAACATGAGGCAAAAAACTTTAGCCACCCCTGGTCTGGGCAGTGGCCCCACTTAGGCAATGCCGCTCCCCTGGTGGTGGACCTGAAATATATAAATTTCATTTAAATTTCCATAAAATTTCCATCGGGCTCCATATAATAAAAAAAATGGGTGGATATTTTAATAAAAGTGGTGAAAAGTTTTTAATAAAAAATTATTTAAAATTTTGGTTTTAAATCCCCAAAGGAGCCTTGCTAGATAGGAGGCCACCACCATTGGTACCTCTTGCTAGTAGGGGGTCGACATGGTACTACCAACTTTTTCGAAAGTACCCTGTTGGCACTACCGTTGGGTATGACCAGGGGGTTCGAACCCCCAAATAATTTTTTTTAAAATTTTTTTTGAAAACCTTTTCAATAATAATTTTCAATCGACATTTTTATATTTTATATTTTTATTTTTATTTTTTATTTTTGTAAGATTTTTTTAATGTGACGAGATTATTTTTATTTTTAATAATTTTTTTGAATACTAAAGTTGACACCTGTACAACCAAAAAAGGGGGATCGGGTAAAAAAAAATGCATTTTTTTTCATTGTCACCAAAATATGTCAAATTTTATATCAAAATTTGTCTCTCGGCCAACCTAAATCCAACCATGAGGTCTATTTTTTCCTAGAAGGTCATTTGTAAAATTTTCTCCATAGAACCCCCATTTGAATGCACAACCAAGAAACTCTTTTTAGCCAAAAATTTTCACACCCCAAATCTACAAACAACCCATCATAACAACAAACCCAAAAACCTTAGATCTACAATAAAAAACCTACAAAACAATTATATTTTTCCATGTATTTCATTCTCTCATGCATTGCATAGATTCAAACTTCAAGCAATATTTTCTCAACCGAGGGTTATAATAAAAAAAATTCAACCATGAAAGCTTTGATACCACTTGTAAGAGAACTTGTGGCCATCTAATGACAATTTCTACATAACCCAAAAGAGATATTCATGCAAATAAGTACTCATAATCCACATGCAAGAGAATATAAAACATACCCATCAAAGATGGCACAAGATATACCCTGGGAAAACCCTCAAGAGGGAAAAACCCAGCCTCCAAAAGCATCCATACTCCATCATATTAATCAACAATAAGCAAATACAAGAGTTAAAATAAACACTTCTGAAGCATCAAGACCTCCAATGCATTCTCATGTGTCCAAGCATGAATCCACACATTGCATGTCATGCTTCACAAATGTACTCCTCAAGAAGAATCAATAATGACAGCCAAACCACTTAGCCAACCTAAACCACTACACATGTGTTTTCTTTTATAGACACAAGCTCACACAAAATACAACTAGTGGTAAGGTGAAACCATGTACCACTAAACCATGTGAATACAAAACAACTAGCCCCTTATTTAATGTTAGGTACTAAGACATCACATTATTTAATATTTACCCAATATTAAATTATTATCACATGTCTCCCACACATTAAATAATAATACAATGTTACAATACAACATCAAGTGGTCCCCAAATAATTACGTAGTGTGATTAACAACACCACCAAGGTGTATCACAACTAAATAATTATTTAATTATAATATTATGATAAATAAATTTATGCAATGGTGTACAACACCATATCCCAACAAATATCAATATAATAATGACAATACAAATTAATTAAGAGTTAAGATAACCACAAGCTAACTATTCATAACCCGATGCACACCAATAGGAAGGGTGTAGCATCTGGGTTCTCTATGACTAGCCCATAGAAGATGGGTAGTGTTGAAAGAGGTATGTTCTTCAAAGCAGCAACCCTCTCCTGGTTGGCTATATGGAACTCAAACATTGCATGCTCTGGTGGGTCTTCTACTTTTGCATCAACCATGATGCTTATGTGTATGCGATAAGTATCATTTGTATTTGGTGTAGGTATTGGTATTAGGGATGATTCTTCTTCAAGAATACCCTCACTCTACTCACTTTGTTCACTAGTATCCTCCAATGCTTCGTGTGAGGGGAGAAATATTCTTAAAGCATATCATTTCCTCCGCATGTAATGGTTGTGGATCTTTAGATCAACGGTTCCTACACATTGTTAGTAAATCATGTTGTTGTTGATGGTTGAAACCTAAATACCTTAATGCTATTTTTTTTGCTAAACTATGAAAGCTTGAAAGGAATTGAAATTACATAAGAGAACATTGAACTTAGCACCATCCCTGATAACACCGAATAAAAAATGTAGGGCCTATCTAATGTCTGATTAACTTGGTGCTATTAGGTAGACACATAACTCAGAGGATGGATTCCTAATTGAATATTTCATATTTCACACAAGAGGCTTCATTTAATTACCAACCAGGGACTCATAAACTTTAGATAGTGTTGGCACAATATATGCATTCATGGATCCTAAACATGTACTACATCAATGGAGTATAGGGGATTACACATGTACAAAAAACTAGAAAAGCTAGAAAAGAAAATGAAATTCTAATTTGAAAAACAAGGGAAATAAATATAAATTGCTATCTTATGCTACAAGTAGCTATCACTCAAGACTGTAGCTGTTAACTTGCAAAACTAAACTGTAACTAGTTTCGTCATAGTATACAACAAACATGAAGCTAAAAAATTCAATACAAATTATTGAATCTCATTCTTGAATTCCACATGCATGTAGCTAGAAATTACCTTAACTAATTCAACAATGCATTAATTAATCTAATAATAGGAACTAGAGTGGATTAATAGTACCTCAAGTGGCTCTTGCTTGAGTTACTTCTTCCACAAAATATGTCAAACACTCACTACTTAATCAACAAATCATGATGTTGAAGTAACTCATTTTATTGCATAAAACCACTGAGCTCTTACATACAATATGACAAGAATCTGCTAGAGATTTCTTATTCAACAATACATATATATTGTTGCAACTAGTAACAAAAAAACAACTAACCAACTAGAAAATAATGATCAAAAATTACAAGCAACTAAAAACTAGATTTTCTCCTCAACAATAGATACCATTATATAGGGTCTGGGAAGAGTCTTATTCCTCTAGAAATGAAAAAAAAATCATAAAATATTCATCCACTCTCCCTCAAAGATAGGGAGAGGACTTAGTCTTGAAAAAAAATCATACTTATGAAGCAGAAGAAGAGAAATTGTATTAGAACTATATGCCTAATGGTTAACTTCCATGATAGAGAAATGTTCCTGAGGTCTGTCACGTCATGAGTTAGTCCCACTTAGAATAGACTTCTTCTCCTCCAAGTAGTCTTATTTGGTGGTCAATAATATGTTGTGGTGACTCACATTGGATCTTTCAATGATCACCTTCATTCTCTTCTAGAAATGTTGCATTTTTTGTATTTGACCTTTCCCCTACAACCATCCACAGTCCCTTTGGTGCGGTTTGAAAATCCTATTGATATGGGTTACCGTCCTTCTAGTTGCAAGATGTTAGTTTCATCCTCAAGGAATACGCACCATTAACAATCATAATTTAATTATACAATCAATACTAAATCTCATGAACATTAATGCATTCACACACACATATCTCAACATATCATATTTCCATTTCCACATACTTAAGTCTACTTAAAGTGTTTGAAAGACATATAAAAGATACATAAAGTCTTAGGAATGTTTATGAAACTTAGCAGATGAAAGTATATAAGCATAAAATAGTAAAGGAAAACTAGCCATTAATTGGACCCATTAGTCTACAAGATGGTTTGCAACATCTCTTAGTTGGACCAATATAAATAAATTATATTATGACAACACAACTCCATGTATTCACTTTTTTAATTGAAAGAGAAGGCCTTTGAAGATTTTTGTAGGAATGAAGATTAGGGGTGGAGTTTTGAAGGTATTGGTTAAAGACTACATTTTTATAAAAGTTGGTTTTAGTATCTAGTTTCTTATATAATTTTGATGTTCCATAGTTTGGAGCTTATGCTTTGGTACTTGTTACAAGTTTTGTAATGTATTGGATATTTTTATGTAAGGGGAAATACTATCCAAGTTTTTTTTTGAAACCTTGATGTAATCATGTTTCTTTCTTATACTAAAAATAAAATTTTTTGGACCTCAAGACATAGACTAGACAATTGAGCCTTTAAAAAATGAATAATGGTCACATGTTTTAGGATGGTCCCTAAGCCCATAAGAAGAAAGGGGGGCTAGGGAAGAATTTGTGGCTTCAAAGGAGATTATGGAAGTGGGATGTGAACTGATGAGCTATGCAACTCTCATCGATGAGGAAACAACAAACTCAGATATGGGAGATGATGATGGAAGTAGCCTGGAAGGTCAAGCACTAAAGGACCCTATAGAAGAAGGATAGTTATGAGAGATTGAGGAAAAGGATTCTTTGCCTAAAGATAATGCAGATTTCCCAACCACCTTAGTGACTTAGGGGAAATTAGGATTAAAATCAAGGAACAATGCCAAGAAGTCACCAAGCTACGAGGAAGGAAGGAGGAAATGTAGTTTTTCAAGCATAAAAAGAGAGAGCTATGGATGGTGATACAAAAGGCCAACAAAAAATCACCATGATGCTAAGATTAGGTAAGGGTAGTACCCTTCCCAGGGTGAAATGAGTATCATATCGTGGAATGTTAGGGGCTTAAAGGACCCTAACAAAAACACCTTCTAATATGCTTCATGAAGACATCAAAGGTTGATTTACTGGGTATGTGCAAGATCATCATAGAAAAAGCAAGCCCTTAAGTGGCAAAAAATTCAGAAAAATCAGAGTTAGGAAACTTGACGTAAAAATTTGAATAAGTTATCTATATTATTTCAAAAATATGTAAGAATAGAATTTGTAGAAAATTGAATGTAGTTTCTAAACTACTAGGTTTATTTATATATATATATTTGGTGAAACTTAAATTTCAAGGAAAAAATAAGAAGTAGGTGTCTTTCTACCACCCTAACCACAATAAAATGATAATATATTTTTTATAATATTTTAGATATAAGTAGAGGAATCATGTCCCGATGTGGCATATTTTTTGTAATTTTTTCTAAGTAAATAATTAATTATGATTTTTTATTACAACTTTTAAAAATAAAAAACTCGTATGTCTAACCACCTTAACTTGGTCAAAACTTCATGAAATTCATTTTTTTTTAATCCTATATTATGTGAAGCATAGAATGTGGCGTATGTTTTGGATTCAAAAATGTTATATCGTTTGAATGCTATTGATGTTTTTCAATCAGCCTATCAATCCAGACTTTAGTTGTGATTCAAATAGAAAATAAATAATAATTATTTATTAAATTCAAAGTAAAACATAATTTATATTGGTGGAAAGCTGATAATCTCCTTTAAAAACCCTTTTCGTTTCATCAATTTTGGGTAAAGAAAGAGTCGTCATTCACATACCCTACAAAAACCCATCATGATCCTGCACATACCCTCCTCATGATTCAGGATATAAAATTAAGCAATAAAAAAGTGGAAATGTTTAAAAAGAAATAAATTTTTTGGAATGCCGAGCAAGTGGAAGTTGTATGAGACTCAAGGAGTCTACTAATGGTTTGGATACCCTAGGATGTCTATTTAGAGAAGGTAGCAAGAAATTGTAATTGGTTAGCATGCAAAGTGATAAGTCTATCATCAAATTTGATCTTCACATCAAACAATATTTATGGCCCCTCAAGTTGCATCAAGAAGAGGGAATTGTTGGTGGAGCTTAATGTTTTCTATAGTAGCGCATCCCTTAAATTTTGTATTTTAGGGGGAGATTTCAATGCAATCTTGGATAGTGAGGATAAAATGGGGGGTATGAAAAGAAAGTACCAATCCCAAGTGGATTTTGAGAATTTTGTAAGGGGGGATGATTTGTTTCAAATTTAGATGGAAAATGGAAAATATATGTGGACAAATCAAAGGTTGGGCTTCAGCCATATTACAAAAAAATTCAACACATTTATGTTTAAAGGAGAGTTGGGAGCTTTCCTGCTCACCTTTGAAGGAAACTTTTACCCCAATTGGGGTCAGACCACTATCCCATTAAGTTAGAAATAATGGGTGAAAAGAGGTCCATGAGGTGTGTTGATGTTTTTTTTAAAATATCAAACTGATCTCACACATAACCTATTGAATTGTCATCTTCCAATGGTTAGGTATTTGGAGGGATTGGCCAACGAATGAGTGAAAGTTACAACAACTTTCCTCCTGCACTTTGGGCTCTACAAGACTCGAAAGGGTGATCCTGCACAATGTATTCAAGATTCTCTGTGTGAATTCATTCCCATAATTACTACTTGATATATACGGATTTTAAAGACTTGGAATATCTTTAAGCATTCAACATTCAAAGCAAGCGAATGCAAGTTTCAACATGAAACTTCAAGCAATAAAACCTCAACTGAAATAGAAATTTGATAATTTTTCTTTGACTGGTGTGAGAGACCCTAAAGAATGCAAATTCATACAAAAAAATAGACCAGTGTCTTACCCCTAGGGCATGGAGTCAAATTTAACACAGATCCTAGAGTATAACAACATTTAATCATAATAGTATAGAGATACTACAACACTGCATTGCAACATTGTACTCAAATACTCTGAACCAAAACTACTTATCAAATCCTTGCACTTAGATTACACAAATCTATGTTATATCAAAGTAATTTAACCAATTCTTTGAATTAGAACAAAGAAAAAATCATACATTCATAAGAAACACCATGAAGATCAATTGAAAGACCCTTGATCATTTTCATTGATAATTCATGTAAAGAGTACATAAGGAGAGAAATGGCTTCAAAATTGTGCCATTTTATATTCAAATGCTAGTACTATTATACAATTAAAATTGTAGAAAATAAAACTCAACATCCTAAAACAAGACTCAACTTCTATTTCTCTATGCCTACATTACAAAATTTCCATGAAGAGATCAATAAAACCCTAGGCAATAATGGAATGAATATCAAAGGAACACAATTTTTTTGTAGGATTCCACTATTAGCTTTGATTGGGGATGGATGCCTCTAGCAAGCATGGTGAGATTCCAAATATCTTTGATGAAGTTGACCAAAAATAGAGAACCAAAAACTAGGAAGCAAGCCTAGACAGGTCAGAAAAACCAAACCAAACCAAAGCACACCAAACCTATATATAAAATATACATAAAATACAATGTACATGGAAGAGATCATGCTTTATGAAAAGTATGTTTTCAAGAAATTTCCATGTACTGGAAGCTCAAGAAATTCACCCGTCAAGCTCTAAAAGAAGTATGAATCCTCACCATGAGTATTACTCACCAAATAAGGGCCTAACCACAAGGATTCAAACTTTCCATGCTTACCCTTATCCTAAGATCTTGCATTCCACATCAATACCATACTTCCAATTTTAAATTTTCTTGGAGAAACTTTTTTTTCATATAGATTTTTTATTTGTAATTGCAACTTGGAATTATTCTTTTGTGCATATCTCCTCATTTCATCCATCTCCATTAAGATGTTAATCCTACGTTGCATTTCATCACAGATGTCGTTATCATATTCTTAAACAAACTTGTACATATTTAGTAATTTTTTATGTTGTAGTCTTGCCTCTATACCATATACCAGAAAAAATGGAGAATACCCTATGGCTTTCTTGACCGTAACTCTATCTCCCCAAAGTGCCAAATTTAGTTTGGAGTCCCAAGCCTTCTTGTTCTTTTCTATCACCCTCTTGATAATCTTCATCAAGCTTTTATTTCTTGATTTTTCTTGGCGATTTCCTTGTGGGTAGTATGGGGAAGAATAAGACATCTAAATTCCATATTTGTCACAAAAATATTTGAACTCATCTGATCTAAAGCACATAGAATTATCTGAAATGATTTTTTTTGGCACCCCAAATCTAATTAAGATGTGGTTCAATAAGAAACCAGTCACCACTTTTCTTGTTGCTTTCTTAGTGGGGATTGCTTCAACCCAGTTTGTGAAGTAATTGGTGGAAACTAGAAACTCGGAATGTCCTCCATTGGATTTCTCTGAGATTTCTTCTATGAAATATATCCCCCACCACTGGAAAGGTGCTTGGACTGATATTGGTTTGAGTGTTAGATTCCCTAAGAATTTAAGCTTCCTAGAGAACCTTTGGCATGCATCACATGCCTTGACCAGCTTATGTGCATCTTTGAACATAGTGGGCCACCAAAATATTTCTCTTAAAACCTTGTGAGTAGTTGTCTTTTCCATGTAGTGGCCTCCACACACACCATTGTGCATGTCAGTCAAGATCTCTAAAAATCTCTTACCATCAACATATTTTAGCAAAAATCCATTTGGATTTTTCCACCATAATTCATTATCAACAATAACATATTTGATTACTTGTAACTTTAAATTCCTTGTCTCATTGTCTGTTAGTCCTTCAGGACATTGTATAGTTTGTAAGTAGTGAACAATATGTATATACCAACCACATGTTTTCATATAAAAAATAGGAGATACATCAACACACTCAACTTGGTTGATCTAATTGGCCTCCAAGTTAGTTTCAACCATCAATTTAGCTAGGCCTTTGTTGGTGTAAATAAAGTCTTGTACCTAGTTAATTCATTACTAGGGGACTTATTTACATGTTAAGTTTACTTAGGTCCTAGGAATATTTCTAGAAGGTGTTAGTTGTCATTATTTGTTATCTTATCTTTTGACTTGTAACACATGTGAACCTAGGTAGTTGTGACAAGTTGTCTCATGCCATATGACTAAGACACTTGTCATAATCTTATGACATCTTGTATCTCACCTTGGCTATATAACCAAGGGGTCTCTATTACATTGTGCACACATCAATATTGAATCATAATTGATAGGAATACAATTTATTCTTTTCATATTTAGATCTTCTCTCTTTGTGCTTTCCATTTGACCCCAAGATTTTGGTAGGATACCTCAATAGCTAATTCTAACATCGTATTAGAATGGGTTGGGTGCCATTGGATAGCCATTTTCTAAAGAGATCTTGGTAAATCTTGAAAAGTTGAGTATGCTCTTCTCTTGCATCATATGTGATCTAGAGAATTATAAAAGATTGAAAGAAATATTAGATTTTGGGGGATTTCCATTTTTGGCTCTTTATTGTAGGTTCAAATTGGAGCTTGTTGGTGCAAATTTGAGCTCACCATTAAGTTTAAAAGTTTCAAGATAGTCAGTTTTTCCTTTTGTTTTGTCCAAATTGGACATATGAGGCCAAATCTATGAGGGTTTGAAGTTGAAGTGTGGTTCCCAGATCTAGAAGGTAGCTGCAATTTTGGAGCATTTTGGGTCAAACCGACCTTGCCATTGCATCTAGAAGGGCCCAAAACCCTAAGATTAACTATCAATTCATTGAATTTGAAGTAGTTTTCTGTTGAGGCAACAAAATTTTACATAGGGAGCCGTATGGCCCCCCAGATCGTCATAATTATGCTCGGTACAATTTTTTTGAATTTTTTTAAAAAAGTCAGTTGAAAATTTTAGATTTTTTTTTTGAAAAATTGAATTTGGGCATGATTAAATTCATTATAAAAGTTTGGTTTAAAAATCAAATCAAAAAGGATTTTCTATGAATTAAATTCGTTGCAGGGGTACATTGTACCCAGTACCCACATAGCACAATACTTGCGCCACGTGGCACTATTTTATTAGCAATAGGCCTTATCAACCACATGCCCCCCACATTGCACAGTCAACGGTCAAATCATTAAAAAAACCAGCTCCATAAAATAAATTCGAAAAAGTTTAAAAAGTTTGGCAGTAAGAATTAAATCAGTCAACAAAATTTAAAATTGATGAGTGTCAGATCAAGAATAAGCTAAATATTTTGTAGTATATTCTATGTTGGATAGCATACTAGTGGTCAGAGAGAATATCCCAGCAACAAACCTGACAATGACAATGATGGCCAAATAACCGTCAAATTTAAGCTTGTATGTTGTCAACATCAACACCACGTCAACACTTCTAAAAAAAATTTCCCCCTTCACCAATGGAGTTTTTGATTTTGCAGTCCAACTTCAGAGGCTCATAACTTGCTCATTTTGACTCCTTTTTTCAAGCAATTTTTTTTATTTGGGCTAATTTTTTGTGCTATGGTGCAGTCAGTTTTTGGTTTTGGTGTCTTGTTTTTCTAGAAATTGTAGATTCTAATAGGTGTTGTTGCTTCATCCTCATTTTGTGAACTTCATAAGCTCATATCTTGCTCCTACGGTAAGATTTTTGAGTTAAGTTTTTTGGAAGTGTATATTTTTTCATGTACTTTCTAGGGGCATGATTAGATTGATCTTATTTTGTACCAAAAATTGTACTTGATTATGTGGCCAATTTTGGCATCTATAAGCACTAAGATCAAATCTAGCTTGCTATTTTTGGCATCTAGCAACTGTAAGCGCACTAAGTATAAAGTGCCAAATCATATATTGCTTGGGGGGTTTCCTAATTGAGTAATTTGGGGGGTTAATATTTTTTCTTTGTTGGCTTATGTCTCTTGATTGGTCTATTGTGTGACTAAATTGAGGATTTTAATATGGGCATCAAAATTCATCTTGCAGTAATAAGGTTAAATCGATGGAACTTTAATTCTTGGAAAGATGTAATCTTAACACATTGTAGGTGGCTTAATCTTTTGCCATATCTCTATGGACTGGTTTCTAAACCTTCATCAACATGGAAGAGAGTTGTGTGGGAATTCAAAATAGAACATATCCTGGGAGTAATTGGTTGTATTTGTTATATTGATATACAAATGGCTACTGATGGTATTAAGATCCCTCATGAACTTATGACCAAACTTTGGGAGATGTATGGAGACTTGATGAACCTCCATTCCCAAAGGATCCTACTGTGGATTTTCTTGTTCCACTTACAGATTTCAACCTATTGATGCTAAAACAACTGAAAAACTTTTTGATTGGGAAAGTTATGGTGATCATGATGGAATAGAACCTTCTCCTTCTCCTCCTATAGATACATCTATTGAGACTTCAATTTCTATGGCTCCTAATCCAAATCTAGAGGGTTCATCCTCTTCATCTATGAGTCAACATCTTGAGGCTATAGAATCTTGTAATCTAGCTTTGGAAGAATAATCTACTATTATACTTGAGGATGCTTCTGATTCATTAGTTTTGGTTCCTTGTGATTCAGTGCAATAGGATCTTGATTATCTTTTAGATTTGGTTACTTTGGATGGCTTCTTGACAGGTATTTCAGACTTGTTTGTGGAGTCTCATATTACATATTTGGGAGACATCATTGATGACATTCATCTTCTTTTTTATGGAGAAGATCCTTCTTCATTTGTTGTGAGGGAACACCTTGACCCTCTTGTTCAATCTCTACATGATCACTATTTGCAGTTTGACGTGACTATGGATACTTTGGGACAACATTTGGAGGAGGCTTCTTTATCTGCAAAGGGGATATATTTCTCTTTGGGTCACGTTCTACATTCATTTGTACTAGATTCTAATTTTTCCTCTTTAGTAGTGTATCCTAGAATGCCTATTTGGAGTGTGTCAGCTTTTGACATTGACATGGAGACACTTGAGCATGATTTAGAGAGACCATCACAAATCATCTATCTTCCTAACATCCTGCATAAATTCTTGGTTTTATTTCTTCCTAAGGAGAGGAACATTGTTCGAAGAGATTGGATCATATTCAACAGTCAATGTCAAGCTTCTACCATCATTGTAGGAGACTCAACATTGAGGAGGGATGCATCATCTCTCTTCTACTTCTCTCTTATGGGGGGTAGTTTTCCTCACATGGGGTTTTGGCCTTCTCATTCTTCATTGAGAGCACTCCATTTTTTGTATTTCATCTCTCTTTTGGGGAGGAGTTTTGTCCCACTGGATTTTCTCCTTTTCTCCATTTGTGAGAGATTTCTTTTTCATTTGTACATGGTTACCTAACATGGCCTCATAGCCGGGACCCATCTTTGTGTCATTTGCATAATAATCTAGGCTACTCCCTAAGTTGCACTTTAGGGGGGGGGGTGTTGGTGTAAATAAAGTCTTGTACCTAGTTAGTTCATTACTAGGGGACTCATTTACATGTTTACTTGGGTCCTAGGAATCTTTCTAGAAGGTATTATTTGTCATTAGTTGTTATCTTATCTTTTGAATTGTAACACATATGAACCTAGGTAGCGGTGATAAGCTATATCATGTCATATGATTAAGACACTTGTCATAATCTTATGTCATCTTGTATCTCACCTTGGCTATGTAACCAAGGGGTCTCTACTACATTGTACAAACATCAATATTGAATCATAATTGATAAGAATATAGTTTATTCTTGTCATATTCACATCTTCTCTCTTTGTGCTTTCCATTTGGCCTCAAGATCTTGGTAGGCTATATCCATAGCTAATTCTAACAGCCTTAACCTCTGACCAATTTGGTAATTTGTACATCAATATTAAATTCTTGGATCTTGTCGATCCATTTGCACCTCCTACCTGTAACCTCTTGTTGGGTGAATGTATTCAATGACAACACTAGGTACATAGGCAATAATTGTGGCACCAAAAAGATATGTTCTAAAATTATTCATTGCTTTGACTAAATCATAAGGTTGTTTCTCATTCATGTCATATTTCAGTTTAGCCTCTTGCAAAGATTTTCTAAAGAATGCAATAGGCTGCTCAAAACCCTCATCTTTTTTTTGGAGGAGTACCACAACAATTGTATGGAATGAAGTAAAAGAAAAAAGTTGGAATGGTTTGGAGAAATTAGGGGATTTAAGAATAAAAGCCTCTTTGATTGCTTGCTTCATGCTCTGAAATGCCTTGCTTGGTTCTTCACCCCAAACAACCTTTTCTTCTTTCTTCAACATCTTATAAATTGGTCAAGTAGTCTTAGAAAAATTGGTCACAAATCTTCTAAGAAGTTGAAATGTCCAAAGAATTGGATTCCTTTGACATTCTTTGGTTGAGGAATTTTATCTATGGCTGCCACAGTTCTCTCTAGATCAATTCTTACCCCTTCCTTAGAAATAGTATGCCTCAATAATTTTCCTTCCTTGATATCGAAGGAAAATTTTTAGGGTTGAGGGATATGCCATACTCTAGTGCTCTAACAAATATCTTCTCAAGATGCATGCAACGATCCTCCTCTTTCTTTGAATATGTTGTCAAGTCATCTTGATACACTACCAAGAAGATATCTATGAAATTTGCAAAGGCTACATCCATAGCCATTTGAAATATGGTACCAAATTTTTTCAAGCCAAATGGCATCCTAATATACACATACGTGGCCCAAGGAGTAGTGAATGCAGTCTTATATTGCTCAAAATCCTTAAAAATAACTTTATTATACCTTGAGAAATCATCCATCATAGATAATAATTCATAGCTAGTCACCTTCTATAACATGGTTTCCATATAGGCAATCGATAGTTATCTTTAATAGATGACACGACACATTTAAGTTTTTGAAGTCTACACAAAGACTTATGTCATTGTTCTTCTTTCTTACTAGCACTAGGTTGGACACCCATGTGGAGTGTTTGATTGGCTTGATGATTCTTGTATCTCTCAGTTTCATCAACTCTTCCTACATCTTTGGTGCCAAAGTAGGATTTATAGGCCTTTAATTTTTCCTAAAAGGCTTAGCATTAGGTTTTAGAGGGATTTCATGTTGAAATAATTCCTCTCTATAGGCCTTTAGATCATCATATTACTAGGAAAATACATGTGTGTAATTTCTAAGTAAAGAAATTAACATTGATTTAACCTAGGGCTTCATCTTTTTTCACACATAAATCCTTTTTAGGGAATTCTTTGTACCAAGGTTTACTTCTTCTAAATCCTCGTTGTGAGTAGATGTTTGTTTGACATTATTTTTATTAGGGCCATCAAAGACCCTTTCCAAGGCTTCTAGACCCTTTGGGATCTTGTTAGTCTTGAGTTATATTATCTCATCACCAAACACAATTTCCTTTCCATCCAACTTCCACAAACGCCTGAAACTCAATTTTCTAACCTTCATACCGATCTACGCATTGCAAGAACTTCAAGATGTCATCATCATCATTGAAAACTGATGCATGAGCATCCAGTGGTGTAAGGGAAATCTTGCATCACCCAAAAATATTATATTTTCATTTTTTTGTAGTTTCCTTAGTTTTCTTGGGGCCCATGTCGACTCATGCAGTCTTTGGGATAGTTTGAAGTTTGAAATAGCCAAAAATAGTCACATGCTATTTTTAGTAAGTCGACCAATTCAGGTCATGTGGACATGAAAATTGACCCCAAGGAGTGAAATTATAAAATAAGATTTTTGGTGAAAGAATCATCTCAAAATATTGTACCGTATGGAAGACATTAAATTTTCATCCCGGGGGAATTTCTCCAATAAAGTTTAAAACTGAAAAATTGAGGCCCTTCAAAGCCTTGAAATAGGGTGCAAAATCTTTGATCTTTTAGATTTTGAAAAAGATAGTTGTAGATATCTTCACAAGCTTTCCAATGATATATTACAATTAAAAATATGACAGTCAAATCAAAAGTTATGGCTCCGAGAAGCTGCCCCACTAAAACGTGAATTTCATTAAAATATCTTCCTAGGAAAGAAATAAAATGGCGAGACTTTTGGTGCCAAAACAAAAGGGAAAGTTACACTTTCTCGAACATTCTATGGTGGTTATTGGGTAAAATAAAAGGGTTAAGTGGGGGTTATAGAAGGTGGCTCCATTAGTGCAGATTGTGGCTTCGAATAATAGATTTTCTTTCAGAGTTGATTTTGTTGTAATGAATCAAGCCCATGAGGTTGTAGTATTGTAATTTTTGAATCTGTAATTCTATTTTCTAAAAAATAATTGAAAGTGAGTTATTTTTTGTTTCGCATCTTCTGTGTTGGTATCTATTGCTGTGTTTTGCATGGGTTTCAGGTGGTGTAGCCCTCATAAAAAAACTACCAATTCAATATATTGTTAGAAATTAATGGTCTTTTTTGCACCTCCACTTTGGAAATCCCTGCAAAAGTTATGTCATTTGGTCACAGTGCAATGTTGGCTAGTAAATCTACCAAAAAAAAAATTCTTCTCTCTAACTAGTCAATACCAAAAGCATCAAACTATTCTATGGAATCCCATACAACATTCCTATATTGCTTCAACCTATTATTCTTTTGAATGAAAATTTAGATCTGACCTAGGATACAACTATTAACTATCCAAATTTGCACCCTTTCTAAGTTGTGGAAACACAGTAAATTTGGAGAAACATGGGACTACTTTCAGGTTGTGGGTATCCTATTGTGAAAGTAGACCTCTAGATTATGGGTTGGTTCCCCTTTCGGTGTCACCTAAATTACTGCTAAACTAATGATTTCCTGAGGAAAGAGTAAGAGGTTAACATAAACTGAAATTAACTGAAAACTTTTAAAAGGAAATTCACTAAACTAACTAAGACCTGCAAATAGCTTGCACACAGTTCAAACAATGAAAAATCCTAGTTTACACAACTCATTCTGTATGCATTCTTGCATAAGTATTTTATAAGGAGGTTTTAAAGCTAAACTCCTAGAAGGAAAAAAATTCACAACTATAAGAATTTTCATTCATTAACACAACTTATACCCTACAACAATACACTTTTCTGCAAAATAGACGCTTAACAATGAGACAACATTACAAGGAAAAGCTAAATTTTCACAAGTAATTTGATCAACCACTAGATGCACACAATAAAGCATGAAATGAGAAGGAAAATATTCAATATCATTGATCCAATGCACTCATTGGTATACATATCTATCCTTGAGTTACAATATTGCTCCTGTTGAAAAGATAACTCTAGAAAATAAGCTATCACTTTGTTGGAAAGAAAGAACTAACTTCAACAACACAATTTGAAGTTACTTAAGCCAAAATTCAAACAAATGCTTCACACAATTGCATCTAGAAGATTCTGGTTGGATGCAATAGAAAGGCCAAAAAAGAATCTTCTAAAATCACTCCAAAATGTCCTCCACATGAAGCAAGGTTAAGCCAAGACTAGTCATACTAAAATTGTGACAAAACTACCTCCAAATGGCCCATTTCCTCAAAAATTAGTCAAAGAAAAAATTCACACATTCCCATGTTGCTCAGTCATCATTATGTCTCCAAAAGCTTTGAATCATGCTCCTTGTGTGTTTGCAAAAGCATAAGGCCTTATTTTGCATTTAAGATAACAATTTTATTAAGTGACTTATAATAACATCACTTACTAAAATTATTTTACATTTCAAAATAAAATGTAGAATAAGAAGCCCGACCATTCCTTGAAATACACACATCAAAATTTTACATTATGAATAACATCAGATACAGTGATTTATAGACTCATCAATTAAAATAATGTTTTACAATTTCAGAATAAATGCAAAACAATAACAATTCCCTCAATCACCCTTAAAGGGCTTGCAAAAGCATAAAACCTATTTCAAATTCCCTCAAGGCATTGATAAAAACCTAACCAATCACTATTTTTGCATCTAACAGTAATGCTTGAAAAAAGTGATTTATAACCATCACTTGGTCAAACATTTCACATTTCAAACTAAATGCAAAAAATAATAAGCAATGGCTCGACCCATGGGAGGTCAAAGTGCACACTTCTAAGTCTTGAAGGACTTTCAATTTTTAAAGGGACATGAAATTACAAGACACATATGATGAAGTAAAAAATAACTAAGGCATAAGCCTTGGTTTTCAAAATGGCAACACAAGGAAAAGAAAATAGCCTAAGGCATGGGACTTTATTTCCTAGCACATTGGATACATTAACTTGTGTTTGCAAATTTTAAAAGAAAGGTAAAAGTTACCTTTGTGGTTGGCTTGCAATAGGGTTTCTAACCCTAACACAAAACAACGAAAGTCAAGCAAAAGCCATTCATTTTTTCATCGAACCTTCTGGAGAGTTTGCTTTTCCGCCATGGGGTTTCAATGAGGGCATCTTCTAAGCTCTTTCATGGTGATTTCATGACAAATTCTGAGTGATTTATCACTAGAAAACCAAGGTAAGTGTCACCCTTGACATAATCTAGATTTTTTTCTCCATTTTGAAAGCTACTTAAGCTTTCAAGGCCACGGTTATGGCATTTTACTGATGCATTCTTTATATCTTGTTTTCTATGGTATATTTGCTTACTTTTGGCTGCCATTGAGGCAATTTTATGAAGCTTGATAGTGGTATTTCATGGTGAAAAATAATTTACATGTTCAATGAAAATGAACAACTCGAGCTTAGGAAAGCTCCAATCTGATGTATACTTTGATTTTTTTCTCTTTTTGTTTTTGCAAATTAAAGCTCATTTCGAGCTCTAGCCAGTGGAAAAATGGTGAAAATATTTAGCTTTTCCTTCTGTATTCGGAATTTTGAAACAAACCCCAGATGGGTTTTTGCACCTTGTGAAGAAAATCGATTCTTTAGGCCATGACCATGAAGGAATGACAGAGATTTTGATGCATTTTTCTATTTTGTGTGTCTCCATGATATTTTCTGCAAGAAAAGAGTGAAAAACCTCAATGGAACTTGTATTTCTTTAGATTATAGAATTTTTTGTAAAACAAATGGAAGAAATACCTTTTATCATTCTCAGTATTTGAATTTTAATACAAAACCCCAAGTGGGTTTGTTTCTTTGTGAATAAAACTAATTCTTCAGGCTGTGACCATGAAGAAATAAGCTGGGGTTTGTTGCATTTGGATGTCCTCCATTCTTTGAAACTCTAACACCATATTATCATTCTATTTATTTTCCTTCAAGGGATACATGCTTAGCTTCCAAATATGGCATAATATTGTCCCTTTTCTTGAAAGAGATGGGAAACACATTATTTCATTCTAGGTTTGTTGCTAATGTCTAAACCACATTCTGGGTTATCATTTATCTGTAGAAGATGCAAGGAAGTGTGCTCTTTCTCATGGCTAGTGTACTCCATTTTGAATGAAAACACATTTTGGTAGCATTTTCTAGTTGAATCCATTCTGAAGCATGTAGAATTTTAGACTTCAGATTGCTAACTCCCCCTTTGATTCTATTTAGAATTCTCATTTGCTATATTTGCAACATCTTTGATAATGAACAATGAGTTTACAACTGTCTACACACACTCACCTAGAAATTTAAATTCGTATGCACTATCAATTGCATTTCATGGGACTTTCTGATGCTGAATAATTTCTACCATATTTTGTTACTTCTTCCCTAGAACTTAAACTATCTGAGATGGTCTGAAGTTTCAAATCTTGAAGTTCCTCTATAGCATTCTTGTCAATATTGCTTGATTGTATGCTTAAACTGTCTACTTGTCAGACTATTTCCCATTGTCCTCTTGAAGTTTGTTACTTAGTTTTCACAATCATTTAGGTCCTTTCTGATCTTCTCTTCATATAAAATATCCCCTATCTTATGATTGTGGTACCTCCCTCAAGTGATTTATGACTACCAATCTGAAGTAGTGACCTTTGAACATATATCTCTCACCACTATCCTTTGACAACTCTGTGATCTATTGTTAATCTTTCTCTATCTAGTTGCTTAATGGATTACAATGAACTTCTAAGTTGCATGTCTTAACCTTGTCTTGGATTGTTTCCTCCTTATTTCATTGTCACTTTGTCATTGACATGACAATCCTACTCCATTGCGTTTCTTTCTTCATGATCTGCACTGGCACTATGACACATCTTTACCTATGAATTCCTTGTTGATATTCATATGCATAATTTTCTATAAAGTATCCCAAAGATCTTTGAAGAGAAAAAATTGACAAGTAAATCTTCTATTGTGCTTGATGTCCTCATGTATGCAAATGACTTTTCCATAGTTTATCATTCAATACTAAAGTGAAACATGATTCACCTCTTCCTTTAATGAATGTAATGACTACCCTTGTAGCTTCATGGATTACTGACTGTGCTTGGATAGTGCTTGATAGTTCTTCTTTGAAACCAATAAAGGATTCCCTTACTGTCTTGTAGCATACATTCATTGTGGACTATCCCTATCAAGAGATCATTACTTAGTTTTGAGGATGCTTACCTCTTCAACGCCATACTGTCCTCTTTATTCACTTAGGACTGCCTTTGCAAACTCTTAAAATCCACTATCATACTCACTTGGCATCATGACCTTGACTTAAAAAATGAGTTTCATCTCTTGAGTCAGCCTTAAAAAGTGACAACCATTGATGAATATGCCCTACTGATATTCATAAGCATAATTTTCATTTGAAATCCTCTTGTTTCCTTTAAATCTTGTTAGCTCATTTGAAAAACATGGCACCATGTCTATCTCCATTCTTTTGAGAGCACTATTGATTGAAAGATACATGCTTCTATTTATGATATTCTCTCATCTGTCCACAATATGATGCTTTCAAGACATTACCTTTCTCACCTTGTGCTATTTGAAATTCCACTTGGCAACACTATCTTTGTATGCACTGTCTGTGAAGTTAGAACTAGGGGTTCTACAGAAACAAAGCAATAGCCCATCACAGTTGCTTTTAAGTGACTCTATTTCTTTGATGTAGTCTTCTAGCTCTATACTCATGATGTTGGTGCCTCTTTCTGCATGACTGTATTTTAATGTAGATGGTTGCTCCATTCACTTAGAACATGCTTATTTATCTTCAAACAAGCATTCTTACTTATTGAAAAGGAAAGAGCCTACTTGATAATTTGAAAAGCAACATATGAAAAGAAAGATACTCATCCTAGATACCAAAAAAAAACATGTTGAGTACCTTTACTTGCAATTCCTGAATGAGCATTTCTCACTTTTTGATCCTTCATGGTATGGTCTCTTGATGTATGTGATGGTTGTTATGACTATCTTCTTCACTTCTCATGTCTGTGAACTATGTTATGAGTTCACTGAACTCTATCATTATGCCAACTGACCATTGTCATTAAGGTTTTGAGTCTTCTTTTGTATGGCATTGACTTCCCTTCACATGATTACCAACAAAACCTTCTCAAAGGCTGCCTCTCATGACTTTCCTACATTCATTTGTTCACCTTGTGTTGCTCCATGTAACTCATGAGGGTTCTCGACAGGACTTGATAGCTCCTCCATTATTTATTGATGAATGCATAATTGAACTTGATGCATCTATGTTTCAGTGTTCATATTATCACATAAATCATTTGTTTCTTGGGAAGAGACAACCTATTTCATCTTTGAATGATTATTGTCCTCAGTCTTGTTTCCTTTTGTACTACCCTTCATGATTACAATGAAATCCAACACATATAATTATTAAATTGGACTTTGGATCCACTTAAGAAGATTGAAAGACATATCCAATAGAGTACTGCCCCTTTTTGGCATGATGGCAGGCTACTGTTTGATTCATTGTGAAAATATGAAGAGTAACCTTCTTGATAATTCACACCATTTTGTTGCATCTTTTGAAATTGATAATGAAAGTTGATCAACTGGTATGATTCCATATTGATTTAATGCATCAATTATATGTTTATCATTGATTTTATCAAGTTTCTCAATTTCCTATCCCTCCTAAAACACAAGAGGGCAACATGTTGGGCTCAACCCTCATGGGAGCCACATTTTACTCCACATGTTGTACTCAGCTGAATCAAAATAGTAACAAGGATTTTTCCTATATCTGCACAAGGAGAAAAAATGTTAGATAAACAAAGAATATGATAGGTGTGTTTGATAATTCCTTTGTTTTCCTAGACACCTATGGTATGTTGTCTATTTTAATGCTTATGGACATCAGATTATATGTTTATAGATTTTTTCCACATATTTTGATTGGTGACCTTTCATTGATCTAACAACACTCTTCTTCTAGATGTAGGGAACCTAGGAGCAACAAGACAAGCAGGATAGACTGGAGATGATACAGGACAAGGCAACTAGGATTCGTCATTCAGGCAATGAGAGGTCCCCCTTCATTTTATGTGCATTTATTTTTTTTGTATCTATAAATGTATAGTCTTTTCTTTATATGCATTAGAATGGTCAGTCCCTCAGCTTGTGAGGGACACTATACACTTATGATCATCAATAAAGATTACATTTGCAATAAATGTTGACTCTCTTTCTTATTGTATGCAATTGCACAACTATAATAATACAATATTTTGATAATCTCTTTTATGCACATGGATGAAACTTAGCAGAAAGTGATATGTATCTTTTATTGTTTAAATGAAAAAACAATCATAAGTGTACCTAATTTAGTTGGAAGAAAAAATAGGTAACAAAAACCAATTATGAGTCACCAATGACTCTCAACTTCTTTATTTCATGCTTCTCAACTAATCTCAATCTCAACAACAAAGCTTCATATTCAACAACATTGTTTTTGCACCCAAACAATAGAGAAAATGAAAACTTGAAATTTTTACCATTGGGGGAGATAAGAATCACTCTTGCACTTGATCCCTCCTTTGAAAAAGCTCCATCAAAATACATTGTCCAAAGGTCATTATCATTTGATAACTTCATCATCTCTCTATCCAAAGGTGTAGGTTTCTTGTCTTCTTCTTGCAACTCTTCTATTATGAAATTATCAAATACAATATCAACAAAATGGATTATATATTCAGGGGTGGAAAAATCTATCATATGTGGAAATCTAAACTACCTGAAAAGTTTGATATCTTTACCATCTATTGGAAATGTGGCATATGACATGTCACATTGCATACTTTCTCCCATGGATGCACTCCCCTTCCTAGATAACAACATTCCATAGTTAGGTGGATGTCCACCACTGTGATACTCATTGTAAATTCCTTATCAGGAAAGGAAACAAGTTTCAATGTGACATCCTTGATAACCCAATTGATAGGTACCTCCCTTGAATCCATGGAATAACATTTTCCATAAACATTGTTTATCTGTAATCCCATTTCCTTCATGATTTCTACTAGCATAATATTGGATGAAGCTCTTGAATCTATCATGTAATTTATCAGTAGCTTCCCATCAACTATTAGAGTTACATAGAAAGGATCTACTTGGCTAGGAAAAGCAACAATAGTAGTTCCCAAGTAGATATGAGGAATTTCATTGATTACTCCCTCCACATCCTCATCTTTTGATTCCCCTCTACCCACTCTAGGTGGAGTAGACACCATCCTTTCATTATAGGCTATAGTCGTACCATTAATAAGGGCATCTACCTTCTGCTTGTTCTCATCAATACACATAATCTCTAGTAAAGGAACTATGACCTTAACTTGTGAAAGCAATTGGAACATATCTACAAAAGTTTATTTAGGAAGGTCATGAGATATCATACCTTGTTCATCAATTTTTTCCTTCTACTGTTCACATTTCTCTTCAACCCTTTTCTTGTCCTCTTTATTTTCTTGCTTAGTATTTTTCTTTTGAGTTGACATCCCTGATGCTTATGGCCTAATCCTAGGAAGGGACTTCACCAGGGCTTTAAATGGATATGTTTCCACTGATCATTCCCATATGTGGCTTCCCTAGAAGGGAGTGCCAAATCAGATCAGGATTGAAAGAGAACCCAGGATGAAATATATGATCACATAATACCAAAAGACCTCAACATAAATTCTAGTGTCAGAAGTAAGTATGGGAAACTACATGCTTACTGCTCCTCTTGAAGAACCAAATGGGGAGGAGGTTCTTATGTTCCACACAATGCCTGTTGAACTTACGATAGAGCCTAGTGATACTGAAGGCCTAGTGGAACCAATTAAAGATAATGGTGAACCAACTGAAAGTAATGATGATCCCAAGGATAATCAGCTGGCTTTGTTAGACAGTTTTCAAGAGTTCCTTCAAAAATGTATTGAAGGTCAGATTCAGTTAGGAAAAATAACGAGTTTTGGAGAGTTACTCTTGCCCAATTGGTGTAGGGTACATAATGCTTCACACTCAGAATTGGATTGTTGCTTATGCCAAGCTGCAGTGGAACAAATACAGAAACATACCAATCCCGATCATGTAGCCATAATCGATAACATGAGTGTCACAGAAGATCCTAAAGGAAATGGAATGATGCCTTCTGAAAGGCCACCCACCAGTAATAGTGCAAGTAATGCAGCAAGGGACCCTATAGTTGATGGATGCTGGGCTCTGAGGTTCAATGGGTCCAAATCAAAGCAAGGAGCCAGAGCAGGATTTGAGCTAATCAGCCCAAAAGGTAAGACAGTTTTTGTTGCTCATAGACTTCAGTTCCATTGTACTAATAAAGTAGCAGAGTATGAAGCCTTAGTTCATGGATTGTTAATGGCCTTGAAGAAGAAGGTTAAGATTTTGCAAGTGTATGGAGATTCTGAATTAGTAGTTAAGCAAATCAGAAGGCAGTACTCTTGTCATGACAAAAGAATGACTAACTACAGACACAAAGTATGGGACCTGATTGAAGGATTTGACGCCTTCAACATTCAGCTGATTCCATGAAGTAAAAATTAGACAGCTGATTCCTTGGCCCAGGCAGCCAGTACCTTGCAGCCTCTATCTCTTTCTGGGTTGAAGAAGTTTATTGTGGAGCTGACTCCAGTACCCTCAGTACCTGACAATGTCACTAGCTTCCAGGTGTTTGAGGATGACAAGCACATTTTAGACTTTATCACAAACAAAAATGTTTTTTCTTCTCATATCATTGATGAAATCGAGCCCCAAGAGACAGAAATAGACTTAGAAGGGGTAATCAATTTGAAGACCAACACTATCCCCATGGGAATGGTGCAATTAGAGAGGCTTTTTGATTTGGATAAGATCAGGGACCAGGATCAAGACACTAGAAAAGAGTCCATTAGTGGACAATGTGATAAGTACAATGTGGGATCCCAAGAGGATGAAAAAAATATTCTTATTGGAAAAGTATGCACCCCAGAAGAAAGACGGGGGATCATTGATGCATTGCATAAATATCCAAATGTGATAGCCTGGAGTTATGAGGAATTGAAAACTTATGATACATCAGTCATAACTCATACTGTCCCTCTCAATCCAGGAGTGAAACCTTTCAGGCAGAGGCAAAGGCCTATTAATGCTCTGCTGGAACTTGTAATACAAAGGGAAGTGCAGAAATTGTTGTCTGCAAGAATCATATTTCCAGTTAGACACTCTACTTGGGTTGCAAACCTGGTTCCTGTACGAAAGAAAAATGGTGAAATCAGACTATGTGTGGATTTCAGGAACCTAAACAGGGCATCAGAGAAGGATAATTATCCGGTACCCTCACTGGATGAAGTACTCCAGATTGTGAACAACTCTCAGATGATGTCTTTTCTGGATGGATATTCAGGGTACAACCAAGTCTTGGTGCAGTATGAGGATAGACATAAGACTACTTTCACCACTAAGTGGGGCACTTTTTCTTATAGAAGAATGCCTTTCGGGCTGATTAATGCTGGAGCTACATTCTAGAGAGCAATGGACATAGCCTTCAAAGACATAATTGGGAAGTGCATAATCATTTACATGGATGACCTTACTATCTTCTCCAAGAAGAGAGGTGACCATATTTCAGACTTGTGCAAAGTTTTCCAGAAATGCAGAGAGTTTGGCATATCCCTCAACCCAAAGAAATGCATCTTTGGAGTTACAGAAGGTAAGTTTTTAGGGCATATCATCTCTGAAAAGGGGATCGCAATTGATCCAGAACATATAGAGGCTATTCTCAAGATCCCACCACCTGCTAGTAAAAAGGAAATGAAGTCGTTCTTTGGCAAAATCAATTTTGTTAGGAAATTCATCATTGGATTTGTAGAGATAGTCAAGCCCCTGAATATGATGCTGAAACAAGAGGCCAAGGTGGAATGGAATGCAAAAGCAAAAGAAGCATTTGCTGAAATAAAGAGAGCTATTGTTGAAGCCCCAGTTTTAGTAAGCCCTGATTACACCAAAACATTCTACATATATTAATTTGCTTCTGACCACTCCTGTGCTGCTATATTAACTCAAAAATTTGACCAAGGCAGCGAGCACCCCATAACATTCATGAGCACGCCATTGAAGGACGTAGAACTAAAATACCCAAATGTAGAAAAATAGGCTTATGCCTTAGTCAGGGTAGTCAAGAAATTCAGACATTATATCCTCAGAAATAAGATATTTGCTATAGCTCTTGATCCTACAGTCAAGCTCCTCTTGATACATAATGAACTAGGAGAACGAACAGCCAAGTGGGTAACTATGCTACAAGAATATGATATGGAAATTCAGCCCATGAAGTTGGTAAGAGGACAGGGGCTCACAAAGACAATGTCAGAGACAGGCCTGATCTTACAACTCAGGCTTATACTTTAGAGGATGTTTCCCCTGGCGAGTGGTATGATGATGTTGTTCATTATCTCCTGACTCAGAGATGCCTTGAACATCTTAATTCAAAACAAAGAAGAGCATTGCACTTAAAAAGTGACAGTTTCATGTTGAAAGGGGCTATCTTATACAAGAGGAATCATGAAGGTGTGTACTTAAGGTGCCTGGGAAAGGCAGAATCTACAAGGGTGATATTAGAATTTCATGATAGATATGGTACAGGCCATGGATCAACGCCTTCTACAACAAACCAGATTCTCAAAGTTGGTTACTACTGGCCTACATTGTTCAAAGACACTCACAGTCATGTCAGGACCTGTCATGTGTGCCAAACTGCCGCTACTAGAGAGAAGTATGCCGCGCTACTGCTCCATCCGGTCTTTGAGGTAAAACCTTTTGCACAATGGGGAATGGACTTCATTGGCCCCATTAATCCCCCTTCCTCTACCGATCATAGGTATATTCTCACCATTACTAATTATTTTACATGATGGACAGAAGCTCTTGCATGCAAACAATGTACTTCTGAGGTAGTAATTAATTTCCTTGAATCTGGTATTCTTAATCGTTTTGAATGCCCCGTGTCTCTAGTATGTGATAACGGTCCCACGTTTTCATCGTTAAAGTTTTCTAACTGGGCTTTTGATCATGGGATCATTATAAAATTTGCATCCAATTACTATCCGTAGGGTAATGGGTTGGTTGAGTCATCCAATAAGAATCTTTTGAATATCATCCGCAAGTTGTTAGATAGAAACCCTAGAGACTGGCATACCCAACTTAGATTTGCTCTTTGGGCAGATTGTACAAGACATAAAGCTTCCATAGGGATGTCACCTTACCATCTGGTTTATGGTCTAGAACCTGTGTTTCCCATACAATTGAAAATTCCTACCCTTCAGTTCATCAATGAATATTATGATGAGGCAGATAGACATGAGGCAAGACTTGCTGAATTGTTACATTTTGAAGAAAAAAGAGACAAAGCCCTAGACAACTTTTCCAAACATCAAGGGGTTGTTAAGAGATGGTTTGATAAGAGAGCCAAGGTTAAAGCTTTTAGGATCTCTGACTTGGTTCTTTCCTGGGATAAAGCCCATGACCATAAGGGAGAGCATGGAAAATTTGATAAACTTTGGCTTGGACCTTACCAGATCTCAGAAATCCTGGGAGATAATGCCTTCTATTTGAAAACTCTCACTGGAGAGGATATCCCATTTCCTGTTAATGGGCAGTATTTGAAGCATTATTTCCAGTCTTGAGCTATTTTCAGCTCTCATCTTGTATATAGTTAGGTTAGGGTTTTCCTTTCTACTTTGCTTTTGCTTTGGGGGTTTTTCTCTGTTTTTGCCTAGGTGTGTTGCACCTGCATGGCGGATTTGTCTTCTCTATAGTTGTTCTACGTATTTTGTTGGTGAACTTTAGTCTTGCATCTTGAAAGGATGGTTGAAGTCTTTTCTATTGCCAACAGTTTTAATGTCAGACTTATAGAAGGTTGAGTCACTGGTATGGATTTGAACTTGAAGTACTCTAAAAATATTATACCTTTCATATATCTTAAGAATCCTGATGTCACTATAGGAACCCTTGCGAAGTCTTGTCAAGTGAAAAATCTTATTTCTGCTTCAGTGCCACTGTGGTTCTCAGCCCTGAGTGTGAACTTCATTGTTCACAGGTTGAAATGAAAGAGACATACATTGAATATCAAAAGAAAAGAAAAATGAAATATTGAATATCAAAAGAATAAATTCAACTTATCAGGGGTATCTGAATATCTCTACTGGGGCTATGGATACCTGGCTGGTAGTAGAGCTATGTTCTAGAGATTCACAGCGATAACCTCGTCGGGGCTATGGACGCCTGACTGGCAGCGAGGCCCTATCTAGGTTGCTTTTGAAGTTAGAATTCTTATGTAGCCTGACTTGACTGAACTTGGTTTTTGTAGTAACTTAAGGAGGGAAATGAACTCATGTGCACACACTTGGATTTTTAGTTTATGGAGGATTTGATCTATCCTTTGGTTCTAATTCTTTAAATCTTGCATTCTGACTTGTTTGTTTGATAGTGAGATTGCAACCAGAGATTCTGGGTTCTGGATTCCTGTTCATCATCAAATGCTTTGGAGCATTTTCCCAGCAGAAGTCGCAATTTGTTGTGCAGTTTTTCGTACACACGCCCCATTGTAAGCAGGGACCCTCTTTTGCTTCGGTTTTGGTGTTTTGGCCCTTTCTTTTGAGGTTTTGGTCTTGCTTAGGCACGTGTTTAAATTGTTTATTTTTGAATGCCTAAGTGTTTTCCCAGGTTATTCATTGAAAATCCTAAGTTCTGGATGAATTTTGGGATTTTCTGCCTTGGTTGGATTTTCCCAGATCCTGCTTGGATTCCGGTTGGACCTTGTTGCTCAGGAAGTTTGGGTCTTCGCGGATTTCCGTGTGGTTCAAATTTTCCCAAACTCCGCCCTATCATCGGCTTCCTGGGCTTCATGACTGTCTTGTCGAGTGCATTAATGGCTTCGTACACGCTTTGAAGGCTAGATCCTATTTGATTTCTGAGATCTTTTGCACCATTATGTTCACTATTTGCCATCATTTGAGCTAAGAAGTTCTTTTCTATGATTAATTGACTTCGTTTTGGGGCGTTTGGGCTTGCTTTGCTTGATTTGCTGGCTATTTCTTGCGTGTTTTCACTTGTGTTCATTGTGGGAATTCTTGAGCTTCACGTTTGTTACTTTTGCGACCAATTTTTGCTTCATGATGGTATGTGCTTGATTGCTCTGCTTTCATTTTATTTATGAATGGCACGTTGGTATTGTGGGAGCTTGTAGGATTTGGTTTCCTATGTGTTTGTCTATTTTGTGCTGGGGGTTGTTCGGTGTTGCATCCTTGTTGTCTCCCAGGCGAGTTTTGAGTTCACATGTCCATCTGCATTCTGATGAATCTTTCCTGAGAGTAATTCGTAAACCCTAGCGGTGACTTAACTGTTGAAACAACTGAATTCTGGGCTTGCTCGTGCACTATGACGGATGAATAGGGTTTAAACCTAGGGCAATGCCATATCAAAAGATTTCATCTTAGGACGAGCCCGCAATACAAAGAAAATTCATGAAGGGGCTCATCCCTAGCTTATCCTAGTTTAAACTCTTCGAAATCCTTGGTTGGTTCAGTGTCTGGGTGAAATCATGTCTTAGTGTCGTAGTTCGGGACTCTCCATCTCTTCCGGATTCCCTTCGCTGTAACCATTTGCTTTCGCTGAGACGTCATATCGATCACCTTGGGGTTTATCGAAGTAGTCTTCCTTTGTTCATGTCAGGTCACCATGATATTTTCATCCTTACACCAATAAGATCTTGTATGCCCATCAATCGGCGAAACCTTTTGCTTTCACCAGGACCTCACCCCGCGAAGAAATCTCTTACCAGCATGTTTTTCACTTTCGCTTTCGGCAGGACTACCCCTGTTCGCCAAGAGGTCATGGCGAGATCCATTTGGCTTGATCGATGTTCGTTTGTTTTTCCAGGTCCCACCGAGCGTGTTTGCTTTCGTCGCGCTGTTTTCCTTTCTGTCACCGGGACATCCGTTTTTTGTTGAGACCTCTTCGTGAAGCTCCATCTTCGGCCGATACCTTCCATTCGTTGTGACTATCGCAGTTCGCCAAGATGTTGTAGCGAGGCCTTCTGTTCTTAGTGAGCCTGGATCTTTTTGTTGAGACCTCTGGCCGAACTCAAACCAAACCTTAGTCGGCAGAACATTGCCTTTTCGCTGAGACCTTCTACCGAAAGCCTGAGTCTGGCCGAGGTGTTTGCTTGGGCCCACCGGTCGGTGAGACCTGTAACTGTCGCTGAGACCTTACCCCGACCACCCTTGGCTCATACCGATTTGTTTGCTATGTCCCTTTTCATTGGGACATTACACCGAAACCACCGTGTCTTGTTGAGACCCCTTTTCTGATTGACCTTTCGGCGTGACACCCATCTTTCACTAGGACTTCTTTGTGAGATCTCAACTCTCGCTGAAGCCCTCACTCCGGATTCTCCTGTGGTTTAGAACTTTGTGCTACCCACATATGTCCACCAGGTCCATATTTCTCCGAAATCCGTTGTCTCCCAGACTTCCCGAAAATCAAATTTGGCTTGTTTTTCGCAAAAATTCGTCCCTCATGGATTTCCCCGAATTCTGACGAAATGCAAAGGGATATTGAATAACGTGACATGTTGGTGTTTTTCAATGCATTCTCTAGTTTATTCATGTCATATATGGATCTCTCACATGGTTTACTAATGAAAAATGATCGAGCCTAGTGATTAAGTAGGTGTTTCTTCATTATTCTGTTGGAATTCAAGCGGACTGGAGTTTCCCGAAATTCCTCTCTGGCCCAGATTCCGCGGGTGGCCTTGAAACCTAAAATTTGTTGTAGTCATTTTATAGGAATTTTAACAACACCTTGTTTATCTGAGATGCATTCTAATGGTGTTTTGATGGATTAACCTTGCTTTCCTGTGATTTTTTATTATGTTTTCATGTTGAATACAGGCTGAATCAAGCAAGGCTGCAGCTGGTTCCTTGTTGTCTGATGCAGAGAGGATCAAGCTGGACATTAAGAACAAGGTCTCTGAGAGTAAGATCACTTCTGTCTGGTTAGAAGTCACGAATACCAATGTTGGCCTCTAGGATTACGAAGAATTTAAAGCAAGGATGACAACTGAGGATCCTCTTGTGGTGACTAGAAGAATGAAAGAGTCAGGTTTGGCCCATGTGGCCGGTTTCCCTTCTACAATACAATGTTACGAGCTGGTCCTTAAGTGCGCAAGGCACTATGATCAGGACACACAGAGGATAATTGGTCCTCAATGGAGAATTATTGCAAATCTCAACCCGGTCTCCATTGCCCAGACATTCAATATGCCAGAATGATCTCATGTGGTGGGATTCACCATTCAGGTAGCTCAGGATTTCTACGATGAACAGACCATGAAATCATAATAGTTGATTAACTCCTGGCTAGAGAAGCCCAAGTCACACTATTCCAAATTTCCCAAACAACTATTCAGAGCCAAAATCAAGGAGTATTACGATGCCATCACGTTTCTTAGTAGGGTGGTTGGATTGAAGAGTGCTGGTACATTTGAGAATTGGATGTTCCATGCCATTGTAAGGATGGAACAAGAGCAAATTGACTACCATTGGGCAGGGGTCATCAGCCAAGTTATTCACAAGCAGTTGTCCAATGTGTTGCAGACAAGGACCTTCACCATGACCTCATTTTTGGTTTATGCATTTGCTAGGTTCCACCCCTACAGGGGATTGGATACAAGAGGCACCTTTGGACATAATATTATTTATGAAGTTTTCCCTCAGTTGCATTGGGGAGGTTCAAATTATAGGAGGGAAAATGATGCATTCACCATGCATATCACTAGAATGCTTCAAGGAGCAGAGCATGTCAGAATTTCAGATCAAGCCAAGGAGCTCATCAAGAAATATGGAGCTTGGTTTATTCAATTTCCAACCTTCTCCTACATTTGGATTGATGGCTGTCAAAAGGCCCCATACAGACTTCCAAGGAACCCCACTGATCACATTATATTGCTGGAAGTAACAAGGTATATTTGTGATTTTGATGCAATTGTCAAGAAGGACAAGCATAAGACTGGATTTGGTGGAGAGTTCCCATTAAGGATTGGCACTGGGGAGGTATGTCCTTCCATTGGTTCCGCCCAAGCTTCAGAGGAAGAATTGAGTACTCTTGGCCTGTCTCTCCACTCCCAAAGGTCCAGATTTGATATCACAGGAGAGGCTCAAAAGAGGGCCAGCAGGGAATATTGCCATAAGGTAAACTTAGAGGATTACTAGGCCAACTGCAGTGATTAGTACGAGGTCTGAAAGAAGAAATTCTCCTGGCTTCCAGTTGATGCAGTTCGATTATACAATGTAAGAGCAGTGCCTGATCAATTGGAGGACGATGGGAACTTGATCCAAGATCATGCCTATGAAGCCATAAAAGAAAAACCAATTGGTGATGTGGATTGGTTAGAGGAGGAAAAAATAGAATTGAAACAACTGATGGATCCAGTTCTCAAATTCACCAAGATGTGGCTCAAACATACAGTGTGGGAGTTGGAGAATAGGGTGTACAGTGCACTCACAACCTGATGGGAGATTTGGATCCCCATTCTACTTCTGAGGAATCGGCCGAACAGGATCCTAAGGGAAAAGGTAAGTTGGATTCCTCATCCAAGGTAAAGAAAAAAGGTGTTCAACAAGAAGAGACCCAGGGAACCGTAAAACAAAGGAGGATGAAGGCCAAGAGAAGGACAAGGATTGAAGGGTCTGAGCATAAGGAGGTTGAGAAGTAAAATCCTGAGGCCGATGCTCCTGTGCTAAAGAGAAGAAGAATTATAAATTTGTCAGAAAGGGCAAGCTCCAAGGTTGTAGAGGAGGTAGCTACCCCACCGGTAATAAATGTTGAAAGCTCAGAGGAGAAGGCCAAAGTGTATGCGAGGAGGTCTAGGACTCCTTCTCCTAGGGACAATGTGCCTAAGGCTGACTTGCCTCTGGTGGTTTCTCATGAGGAGCAACATGATGATGCTCCTTCCACTCATGAGATTGAAGGTGAACCAGGTGAGGAGGAGGATGTTGAAGATCATTTGGATACTGAAGGTGAAGAATTCCATGTGGGTGATCTCCACAGTGCAGAGGCAGAGAATGAAAAGATAATGCAATACCTTATGATTGCACATACAGTTTCTCCTATTAGAACCGAGGCAATTGAATCTCCTCCAATAGAGGAAGAGGCAGTGAGGGATCCATCACTTGAGCAGGAGGAGGAACATGTTGAAGAAGAGGAAAGTAGAGTCGATGAAACTCCAGATAAACAAAATTTGAATGAGGAAATAGCAGAAGATCTACAAAATGTGGAAAAACAGGCCAAAGAGCAATTGGAGTCTAGTGTCCCTAAATGGCTTGACAGGGAAATAAAGAGAAAATAGGTGGTTGTGGAAGATAGTCCATCGAATTGGGATGCACTACTAGCTAAGATGGGAAAAGACAAGGGTAAAAAGAAAGCTAGAGTGATCTCGAGAGTTGAGAGGGATGAGGCACATAATAAGGTTGTTCATGTTGCTACCCTTGTCCCAGATAAAAATAGAGATGATGTGGCTGGAAATGATTATAATATACAGACTTTCAATCTTGGGCCTACATCGATTGAGCAGGACATTGAAGATTATGAGGTCTCCAGTACAGTTATTATGGACAGATTGAGGAGGGAAGTAAAAACCAAGCAGGAGCTGAAGAGAGAAAATGAGAATCTCAAGAGATGCTTGGAGGAATTAATGAAGCCACTGCAATCCATCAATCCATCTTCCTCTGCCACCAATCCTTTGCGTCAGGAGATTGTAACTGAGCTTGAAAATATGAAGGCTTCCACCCTTGCCACCACGAATTGGTTGAAAGGAGTACAAATTAAGGGTGATGAGAGCATTAAGGAGATCCTGTCAACTGGGAGGGATGTTGTCATGACAATTGAATGGTTGAAACAGGTGTTAGCACAGGATAAAGAGGACACTGACCTCCTGCTATAGAAGACTAGGACTATTATGGAGTACACTTGGGACAAGTTGGTGAGTGATGGAATTCTTCCCTCCTCTAGAGCTGCCGAACCGTGGGAATGGTTTGAGGTGTTGCAAATTAGGCAGAAGGTGTTAAGAAAGATTTACAAACAGAGAAAACACATTGATGACACCCTAGTTGGCGTCTATGGTGGTTGCATGGCCTTCTTCGAAATCATGATGGGACGAAGGAAGATCAGGCCCAGGTATTTGAGTTTAGAGCAGTTGAAAGAATGGTGGCGTGATGTCTATGCACCACTTGATGGCGGTCCTATTTCTGAGCACCAACTGGATGATGCGGCCACCTACCTTGCAATTATTGATAGGCATGTGACATACAAAGCAGACTGGGGATGGTCGGTCAAACACTCAAGGGAGGAGATTGCGTCCATTGAGAGGTGACTTAGGGTTCTGCCAGTGCTGCCTGTGGCCGACTTAGATGCAACATTCTTGAGGCTACACGAAGAGTCAGATCGACGCAAGGACAATAGGGAAAAGAGCTGATGATGGGCTGGGGCGCGATTTGTGCTTCCCATTATTTTCCCGCTCGTCGACCGAGCTGCATCACAGATCCTGGGCCGACCTCGACGGGATGCACATTTATTGCCTGTTTGACCATTTCAAAGACTCTCTTGGCTGGGTGGTTGTGCCAATTTATTGATGCGAAACCCTTGCCTGGTTGCTAGATTTCTCTAGAGTTTCTATATATTGGGCATTTGGCCTCTTTGTAAAGGGTTAGATAGTTAAGGGTTAGAGAATTAGATAGTTAGAAAAGCTAGAGGAAAACAGTTAGAAGTTAGCCTGTTAGAAGTAGATTAAAATTAGCAAGTAGATGCTCCCAAGCATATGCTGTAACAGGAAGCTAGAATTGTTGTTACAGTGGACAATCTGAATATAAGTAATGTCATTGTGATTTGGTGTCATATTGGTATTCTCTTGTCTTGCATGGTTCTTGTTTTCATCTTTAAAATTGCTTTGAGGAGGTTAATGTTTAGATTAAATTTGATTCAATAATGTTGGTAGTTTGATACTCGAATGTTGAAGCAATCCTTCAATCCATACTTTTCGCAACCAACTGATTGTTAGTTGCTTTGAAAAGTTAGCTTGGAATTTATATTCCTTGTGCTTAGTTCAACTGTGAATGTTGTTCATTTTAATTGCAATAGGGTTACTTGAATGCATGTTCATGGTTTGAAAATCTTAAGAGCCTTAGAAGATTGCATTGTTTCTACAAGATAGCAGATTTATCTGGGTTAAGCAGAAATTATTTTTGAAGGATTGGTCCGTTTTGGGTTTTGGTTACTTTCATATTAACCTTAGGAGTAATATTAGATTTAGAAATCTCTTTAAAACCCTCACTCTTTTTCTATTTCTTTGATTATCGGGTAAAATCTAGGATTGAAGTATCACCAGCTTGTTAAATCTGATAGAATCAATTCAGCAGTTTGCTTGTGGTAAGGTCCCATTGTGATTACCAGCAATTTCACATTTATCACTGAGTTGTTTATGCATTGTCAAGACTTGACATGAATACCTTGAGGTTATCTCTTGAGGCTTGCTGATAGAGATTTACCTTTTAAGAGAGATAGGATATTGCATCTTGTCCGTGTTGTTGTTGTTGTGCATAAAACAACGATCAACAGTATTGAAATCATATACCATTTCATTTGATCCTTAAAAATGTTGTTGAAATCATTAAGCATAAATTTGGGATCAGTCTTGTCACCATATTATTCTCTGAACACCCTTTTGAACTCTTCCCATGATCCAATACTAGCCTCTGGTAGACCTCTATACCAATCTCTTGCATTCTCAACTAATGATTACATAAACAACTTCATTACCACATCTTCATGCTCAATTTCATAATCATCAAGTAAATTCAAGAAAGTACTCAAGTGATCTTCACTAAACAATGTATTATTTCTAGTGAATTTAGTTAGTACACAACCTTGATATCATTGGAAATGGGATTTGGGTAACTAGGTATCCCATCAAAACACAACTGTCTATATCTCTCCAATTACAAGGGTCTCCTATGAAATTGGTTTTCTTGGTTTTCAACGTGTCTATTATTTCCATCTCCTCCCATATTTTGGTTCCCTTGCTAGTTCACATTTCTGTTACCAGACTGGTTGTAGGTATGTTCACTTTTATTTGTATTAATAGAATGGGAAGTAGGTATGGAATGAACTATATGAGATGAAGTATTAATCTCAATTGTAGGTGTAGATTGTGATGAGGAATGTGGAGGATCATGTGAACTAGATGCTACATAATTTCCACCAAGGCATGAAGATTTTAAGAAATCAATTTTCTTCTACATCTCAACATTATCTTCCAATATTTACATTCTCTCCAACTCCTTTTATAGTTCCTCATTTTCCTTTTTCAATTTAGATTCCATTATCTCTGATTTACCAGGTAGAAGAGCCTTCTGTGATGAGGGACCTTCATTAATGACCAAATTTTTCATGGGCTTCTTCCCTTTGGAAATAGATTGGTTTTGAACATTTGATATATTATGTGGAGCAATAGGACTTGTAACAATGGAACTAATCCAGGTAGTGGTATTTGTGTTCTTTATGGGATCATGTTCATTTTTTCTATCAAGGATTTCATAAATGATAGGGCCTATGGTAGTAGTAGAAATTTCTTCAGGCTCTTTTTGGTTCATAAGCTTCACTTTTCCACTCTTCTTTTCAACATATCTCTTTCATAAACAACATTTATAATCTTTTCCTCCCTCTCCATTTCCTTTTTCTTCCTTATTTGATCCTATATTCAAACTTCCTTTTGGAGCTCATTAGTTTCACCAAAAACATCCTTAGGATTTGGAAGGGAAATGTCAGAATTTAAAGTATTTGACAAATCTTTAAGATTCTGAGCATTGTTAGTGGATCAAGTTAAAAAATAGGTGGTAAAGGAGAATAACTATTTGAAGTGGGATGAATAATGCCAATAGCCCTAGAAGAAACATTACGTTGAACATTTATACTCCTATTTCTTCTTTCCCTAGGCCTAGATTCATGTACATTTACAACTGATTTTTTTGTTACATTTTCATCTTCATAATCTAGACCTAGAAAATTTTGTTGGATCTCATGACTACTATGATTATTGATATAAGAATGAGAAAGTTCAGGAACAGGATGTGGGGTGGACTTATTTGAATCTGTGTCCTTTTGTTTCCATGATTTTTTTTGTAGTCTTCTGAAGTTTACCTTCTAGCTTTTCATCATGGCGCTTCTTCATATGAGCTCTAGTCTACCTCATTTCTTCTCTACAACTTATTCTCCTATGTTCTTCTCAATTTATTTTCATTCTTTCAATGCATTGGCACAAAGAATCAGAGTTTCAACCCAAATTAATTGGAATTGTGAGAGTATTTATGGATTCTAAATAGATTTGAAGGAATTTGTAAGTACATAGATACTTCAAACATACCTTTAACAATTTAAGTGAAAAATGAAAAAGAAACACAAATATTTATTGGATCTTTAGCAAACCTACTTCAATTTGACAGATGGTAGGACAATTTAATGGATTCACTCATGAATGAACACATATTTGAAAAATTTATGACTTTGACTTAAAGTTTGATCTCAAACTAGAGACTTTACACAAGTTTCCCTAGCAGAGTCACCAATTTGTTGGTGTTTTTTAAATACCAAACTAATCTCACAAATAACCTATGGAATTTCCATCTTCCAATGGTAAGCTATTTGGAGGGATTGGCCAACAAATGAATGAAAGTTACAACAAATTTCCTCTTGCACTTTGGGCTCTGCAAGACCAGAGAGGGTGATCCTACACAATGTTTTCAAGATTCTCTATGACAATTCATCTTATACATTGAAAATAACATATTCATTCCATAATTACTACTTGATAGATAAGTATTTTAAAGAATTGGTAGATATTTAAGCATTTAACATTCAAAGCAAGGGAATGCAAGTTTCAACATGAAAATTCAAGCAATAAAACCTCAACTGAAATAGAAATTTGATAATTGTTCTTTGACTGGCATGCGAGATCCTAAATAGTGAAAATTTAGACACAAAAAATAGACCAGTGCCTTAACCTAGGGCATGGAGTCAAATTTAACACAAATCCTGGAGTATAGCAACATTTAATCATAATAGTATAGAGCTACTACAACACTGCATTGCAACATTGTATTCAAATACTTTGAACCAAAACTACTTATCGAATCCCTACACTCAGATTATGCAAATCTATGATTCTATCAAAGTAATTTAACCAATTCTTTGAATTAGAAAAAAGACAAAATCATACATTCATAGGAAACACCATGAAGATCAATTGAAAGACCCTTGATCATTTTTATTAATTCATGTAAAGAGAACATAAGGAGAGAAATGGCTTCAAAATTGTGCCATTTTATATTCAAATTCTAGTACTATTATACAACATTAAAATTGTAGAAAATAAAACTCAGCATCCTAAAACAAGACTTGACTTCTATTTCTAAGTGCTTGCATTGGGAAATTTCCATGAAGAGAATAATAAAACTTAAGCAATCATGGAATGAATATCAAAGGACCACAAATTTTTTTGAAGGGTTCCACCAAGGTGTCCCTTCAAATTTGAAAACATGTGGTTAAGGATCAAGATCTTCCAAGGCTAATTGACTCATGGTGGAATAGATGGAAAGTCAAAGGTACTAAGATGTTTGGTGTGGTATCAAAGTTGAAACTCCTTAAGAAACAATTAAAGGAATGGAACAAGAGCCATTTAAAAAATATATTCAAATCCAAATGGAGGTTTGAAGAAGAGTTATCAGCTCTAAATGAAATGGTGTTATCTTTAGGGATGGACAATGAAAGTACCTGAAGGAAAAGGAGTTGCTCAAAGAATATGAGGAGGTACAAGTGGAAGAAGTATACTAGCAAAAAAATCCTAGGGAGATCTAGATGTCAGAGGGGGATAAGAATACCAAATACTTCCATAACAACACTAAGGTCCAAAGAGAAGTCAATATAATCATGAGTCTACAGGGAGCTGATGGTTCAATTTTTGTGTCTCATGAGGGCATTGCTAGGGAATTAGTCACTTATTTTGAAGGTTTGTTAAATAAAAATGAAGACTCAAGTATTGTACCAAAAAAGCAACTCTTGGAGGTGATCCCAAGGTTGGTTAATGAAGGGAATTTAATAAGATTTTGATGAGAAAATTTACAGCAGAGGAAATCAATGTTGCAACATTCCAGCTTCATCCGGATAAAGCACCAAGATCGAATGGATTTCTGGCTCATTTTTTTCAAAAATGATGGAGCACCATGGGCAAGGAAGTGGTTGTTTCCAAAGAGGACTCAAGGAGCTTAGGAGTGGTCTTAAAGGATATAAACACCTTTATTGCTTTGATTCCTAAAAAGGAGAAGCCATTCTCACTAGATGAGTTCAAACCCATATCCCTCTACAATACCTTGTACAAAATTATGGCAAAAGCAGTACCAAATAGACTAAAAAATATTTTGCCAGAGATAATTTATGAGGAGCAACCGAGGTTCATACCTGGAAAGTCAGTTTTGGAGGGATTCATTATTGCATAGGAATCCAAATTCACTCTATTAAAAAAAATTAAAAACATAGTATTGCATTGAGGGTGATCTTACAATACTGGTTTATAATTTTCAGGAAATCTTGATTTTTGCTGAAGTCACATATTTTTAGAAATTATAATGATTTAAGCCTTGAAAAGTTCCATTTAAAGGATGCCAATTGAAGAGGGTTTGATCGAACCACCTTAGATCAAACCCCCTTGGATAGAACCCCACTAATTTTAAACCATACCTATAATGGAGTCTTCTTTACACCTATCAAAATGCTGATAAAAAACCACTTTTGATTTACCTTTTGTGGGATCAAATGAATTCATTTAAAATTTATTTTTTGTAAGTATGTAGTCCATATTATAAGCTTCCCAAAAAGTATAATTTTAAATAAATTTAATTTTATTATTATAATTATTTTTTATTTCTTGTGAATGTAGGTTTTCACCAAAAATCAAGCTCTCTATTCTTCACATCTGGAAAAATAGCAGATTATCAATTTTTTTTGAAAATTATTAGTGCAGTAGATATTGAAGTCCTTGATCCAACCAAAAAAAAAGAATTTCGATACAATTTTTTTTTATGTTGTATACAGTCCGCCTATGTCTGAATTGTAATTGGTTTGACTTCGAAACTTGATAAGGAAAAAATATTCAATAAAACACTATGAAACCAAATGAAAGTGCTAGATATTGTAGTTACAAATCTAAATTAAAAAAAATAGAATTTTATCCTTCATGGGAAAAAAATTATGTTGTATATGGTGAGCATCACTCCTTAAAAATGGTGTTTATTGAAAAAAACTAGTTTTTGAAAGAGATGGAAAAAGAAGTGCAATCTGATCTCAAAATTTTTGAAAAAAATATATTTAGAATCTAAAGAAAAAATGTCACAAATCACTAGTTTGCACCATCTTCAAATTCCTCACAGTTTAGCAGCTATAAGTGCCTGAAAGTGAAGATTTAGTTAAAAAAAATCAGTTCAATGTCCATTTTGGCTAAAAATTGTAAACCGGTATTGTGGATTAGAGGTTTATGTATCAGGTGTTGCTGGCCTTAGGGTTTGATAAAAATTAGGTAAATTGGGTGTTTAATTATATTACTAGTCTCGGATTTTCAATCTTTATGAATGACACTCCGAAGGGCTTCTTTGAAGCATCCAGAAGAATTGGACAAGGAGATCCTCTGTCCCCCTTTTTGTTCATTATCATGGTTGAGGCACTAGGAAGGGAATTTAGTGTTGCAAAAAGTGTTGGGAAGTTAGAGGGAATTCAAATAATGAGCAATGTAGATGTTGTAAACCATTAGTAGTTCAAAAACAATACTATGCTTTTCAGGGTAGCAAAATGTTGCGAATCTTGTAAGCTGAAGGAGACACTAGATCTCTATTCAGAGGCTTTCGATCAAGAGGTAAGTGAAGTGAAGTCAAAAGTATATTTTTTTCATACTCCCCCACACAAAGAGCAAGAGATCCTCAAAGTTTTGAGATTTGGGAAAGGTCAATTACCATGCACATACCTTGGCTTGCTTTTAGCAAAGGGGGTGGGTAGTGGAAAGTTATGGGACCCCCTGGTAAATAAGGTAAATAGCTGGATGTCATCATGGAATGGGTGGTGGCTATCATAGGTTGGTAGGTTAGTTATGCTAAAGGCTATTATTTATGTGCTTCCAATTTATTTACCATCATGAACTTGGCACTACCCAAGGGGATATATCAAACTCTAAACCAATATATGAGGAATTTCTTCTAGAAAGGAAATGTAGATAAGAAAAAAATTGTAATAATTGCATGGGATAGGATATGCAAAGCGAAGGAGGCTAGGTGAATAGGATTAAGGGATCTTTTGAGATAAAACAAAGCATTGGGGGCCAAGTTGATCTGAAAGATGTACAAAGACAGCAAGTCAAAATGAATTCGGATTCTTCAGAACCAATACCTGGGGAATGAATTTGAATGTAACATCTTCACTACCAACACACTTCCTACAAGTTCAAGAATTTGGAATTCCTTGGTGAAATGGAGGCTGCTAATAACAAAGTTCTTATCTTGGGACATTCATGATGGTAATACTACTCTATTTTGGGAGGACTCATGGCGGGCACCCTATAATAGATAGTTTGGTAGACATGCAACATACAAAAGGCATACTCACACAACTTTGGGGAATGAAGATGAGAGATTACTTGGAGATCAGCCATGAAGATTGGATCAGAAAATGGAAATGGAAGGACTTTAGCAAGCTCAATCTTCTAGTTGCTAAAACCACACAACTATAATCGATTCTTAAGGACAAAATCATAATTATCCAGGAGGGTAAAGACAAATTGGTTTGGACTGTCGCTAGTTTAGGGAAGTACAACACTAAGGATGGTTTCTCAATGTTAGGGAAGAAGGATGGGAGGATGACCTCACTCCCATAAAAATTATGCTTAGAAAATAGATGCCTTCAGAAAGTTGGGGCATTTTCTTGGACCACAATCTAGGCAAGGATTTTGATTGCAGACAGGTTTAGCAAAATGGGCTATCACGACTATTGTAATTTGCAAATCAAGTGAGGAAGAATGAAATTATTTGTTTCTTTTTTGTCCCTTTGCTTAGGAGTGTTGGAAGTGGCTATGTGTGAAACTGGGTTGGGTAGGTGCCCTTTTGAATGATATTTTATCCCTTTTCAAATCATGACCCTTATTAAAAAGGAAAGTGATGTATTGGAGTATTTGGCTAATTATCCCATCCATTTTGATTTGGGAGGTATAGAAAGAGTGAAATAGGAGAACATTCCATGGTAAGGAAATGACCACATCAACCTTTCATAACAAGGTGGAGGTAGCCATAGCTTAGGTTGTTAATTAATAATATTGTTTCAAAAATGAATCCTCAGAAACTGGAATTCACGGAATGGGATGTAAAGCTGAGACTTGGGTGGTTTTGTTTCAAGATCCTAGAATTTGGTAGTCAAGGAACAAGACAACAAGAACTTCATGCCAAGGCAGTTTGGAGGCCTCCCACTTAGTCATGGGCCAAACTGAATTTTGATGGGGCACCAAGAAGGAACCTAGGAAGATTGGGTGTAGGATGCATAATTCATAATTGGAAAGGAGCTATAGTAGGGGGACTTTTGGACCCTCTTCTCGATGGGATGAATAACGCAACAAAACTACAAATGATGATATATGGGCTTTAATTTTTCTAGGAGCTTAGGCTCAGAACCATCGAGGTGGAAGGTGATTCATCGTTGGTGATAAGTAATCTCAGGATGAGCAAGATTTCAAATTGGAAGTTGCAAGGGTTGGTGGAGAGAGCTATCAATCTATTGGGGAGGTTTGAGTGCTATGTGGTGAAACACGCATATCGAGAAGCCAACTCTGAGGTGGATAAATTAGAAAATCTTGGTGTGGGTGGGGTTATTAAGAAATAATTTCATTCCTTTTCTCAAAGGGATTAGTGACCTTATCATGTGCGAATTCATGTGGTAAATCTTGGTGATAGGAGGGTTGTTGGAGTTGGTTGCTAGGGATGTGTGGCCTAAGTTGCTAGCCTAGCATCTTATGCTTCCGTAGAGGCTTGGTTTAGTATGAGGAGTCAGGTTTCTGCACTAATAGTAGGTGCAAAACCACTAGAGTTGAGTGGCGAGTTCCTGGTGCACGTGGCACTCACTCGCTCATTTTGGAACTAAGCTTAAGCCTTGCTACATTGAGGTGCATTGGGATGATATGTGGCGCTTGCTCCATCATTTATGTGCTAAGCTCAAGTCTTGTTGTAGGGTAGTGTGTTGGGCTGACAGGTGGTGCGTGCTCTCTTGTTATGGTGCCAAGCTTATGTCTTGTTGTGGAAAGGCATGTTGGGCTCACTTAATGCATGTGGATTCTCAATGCTTGGGAGCATGTGATGTCCACCTATTCTCTTGAGTGTCAAGCTCAATCTCTATTGTGGGATGATGCATTGGGTTGACAAGTGGCATGTCCAAAGTCGGGACATATACACATGGAGCCTCGACACTACTTTGGGTATAATACCTGAGCTTTTGCTGCGAGGAGGTGTGATGGCATGACAAGTGAAAGTTTGTTGTGACTTATTCTCTTCCCTTTAGTGGCACCCATCTACCACATGTTATTGGGCCTACCATTTTTGGAGGTTTTCCATGCTATGACCTAAATTTAATGTTGAAATAACATTACAACTCCATTATTTGAGTTGATTTGGCATTTGGAATGAATTAATTAGGATGTCTTATCACTCAAGTTAGATTAAGTATCTTAACATGTGGGCTAGCTCAAGGAGTTGTGACGAGGCATTTACTAAGTCAAGCTCCCATCCATGTGAGAAGATTGAGGGAGGATTTCATAGTTTGGAAGCATTCCATGAACAAATTGTAATCTTGCCCCAACAAGCTTTTAAAATTGACAAGCTTCGACATGAGAAAATTGATCTTTAAAGGCTGAACTTAATGGCTAAATAGTTAATATGTTTAGAGATTTATGGATAGAGCAATGGACACCCCCATAAGGTTGGTCAATTCTTGTCGGCAAATGGATTTTCTAAGGAAAGTATCAAAGCTCATGCTAAGGAGGATATTCCTTGACAGTGACTTCATATCGCTTGGTGTGGTGAAGCTGATATTGGGGCCTATATTCTTAATAGTAGATGAAAGATACCAGGCAAACAGAGACATATTCTCCTAGTTTGTTATAGGGTTGTTGGATCTCCAACTACCAAAGAACAAAGTTCTTCAAATGACAAGGAACTTGATAACGTTAGAGCTATTGGGAGGCCTTGAGGAGGTTGTAGGTACTGCTCAACTGGGAGCTAGAATCCCAATGCCAAGGGATCTAGGCCTATTCAATGTACTAGGTGCGGTGGTCAAGCTTTACCCTTTCTTGTTGGATGTTAAAGGTGATGGCATACTACCTTAGCAGACAAGGGCATTAGAGGGGGAAATATTTTTGAAGAAGTTGTTGCATACGGAACCAGTTCAGGATTTTGCTCGGGTTGGTTATTTTATTATCTATCTGCAAGAGAATGGTGTTGATTAAGTTCAAGTGTTTTCAATTTTGGCATAATTGTTTTGTGTTTTCCTTTGGATTGGTGAGGCAATTTTGTAAGTTGTTTTTTGTAGGATAGCTTGGGTTGTTCCCATTTTGATAATTGACTCCTTTTTGGATTGTTGGGAATGAGAGCAATGGCCAAGCTCTCATTTGTACACAAAATATGTAAATCTCTTTTAATATCAATAAAAGTACTCTCTTACATAGCAAAAACAGATGTAAAATTTATTTTGAGTGTGGGGTAACTTAAGTCATGGTTGAAGTTATAGGAGGCCACCCAATGTCATGTTAATGTGGTGAGGGCATGATTGTTAGGTTTGTTGATTCTCTATTATAAAAAAAAATTAACACTTCTTTATGCATGGTGTTGATAATTTGTTCATAAAAATCAACAGGTCAAGAGCAAATAGAATCTAATTTGTTTGAGTTAAACCAACATTTTTGAGTTGTGAAAGTGTGCTTAAGACCCATTGAAAATAAATAATCCAACTTATACTAAAATTTGTACAAGGTTTGACTTACCTTGATGTCATGTTTTTGATAACTAATTTTTTGTACTTTTTTTCCAAATTTTTATGTGTCATGAGTAAGCCTTCAAATTTTGTTTGTTGAATGTTGTGGAAACATAGTTGACCTTATTGATATGTGTTGTAAAGTTTCTGCATGAGAAAGGTCATAATTCACTTAGCCTCCTACCTTTGACTATATCAATATAAATGCTTCAAGGAAATTTGAATCTCCAACTTATTAATACTTCAAATGCATATAATAAATCTAAAAACTTACTACTATATTTTGAATTCTTCTGATTCTTTTCTATAAAAAATCTTAATTAAAATTTCTGTTGGGCCTAATTATTAGAGTCTTTAAGTAAAACTGGTTGCAAGATGGTTTGCAACATCTCCGAGTAGTACCAATACAAATAGGGGAGAGGACTCAGTACCTGAGCATGTTTCAATAGTTGTGATAGTAGTTGTTTATATAATGCCCAATATTTTTATCAATATTGGACCAATAGTTGTGACTTTAAAGTTGTTAGTGTTGATGATGACTACCCATAATTAAACAAAATGTATTCCTTTGATCTAAAAAGCAACCAATCATGTGATTCCACATCAGCACTCAATAAAACATGTTGTGAATGCACAAGTGTTGGTCTCACTTTTTTTTTTGGCCTTTTTGGACACCTTGACAAAAAGCATGCTGATGTGGCCCTGAAACCTTAGTTATAAGTAGGGGACTTGCCAAATAAGCTGATGTAAAAAATTGGGAATGAGTTGAAATTTCCATATAGAATAATTAGAAGCTTGAAATTAGGGTAAACAACTACTGGATCCTCTCCCCTAGCTTATATTATGATAATACAACTTCATTTATTCACTGTTTCTATGAGGACATGCTTCATCATGTAATCGAAACTAGCCTTTTAGGGGGACAAATGACAGTAGCTAATCTCTCTAGCTGGTTGTCATTATATTAGTTTCCTTTTGCACTATGCTTTAGTATGGTAATAACTGAACCAGCTTTTCAAAAGTATTTGCCATCATTTATAACTTTCTTTAACTTTTTGAAGGCCTTTATTTAAGGTATGAAATATCTGCCTAAACTAGTTTAAGAATAAGCTTAAGTAATTAAACACAGATGCCCATCATGGCGATTTGCTTGCTAAGTTGTCACCAAGTCATATCTCCATCGACAGAAATCAAATTGGCATGCAAGAGAGGCCCCATATTAATGAATAATTTTGATGATTTCAAAACTTTATGTATGTTTTTTACTACAAACTTTTACTGTTATGTTCTGTTTTCAATCTTTTACTGTGCATTACAAACCACCTACTTTTTCCCAATCACCACTTTTCTAAGTGGATTCTGAAGCATTTGTTCAGTGGGCATCATAATCAAGCCACAAATAAGCTTGGCTTTCCAATTAAATGGGAATAGCATATAGAGCTTCTTCTATTTGTAGTTTGGAAAGTTTGTAGTACAGAATTCAGTTAGAAAGTTTGTGATATGAAAGCTTATGGAAATACGTAAGATACTGCATGTGTACATGCTAGAAAGAGATGAACATACGATATCATTCACAGCTCTCCCAGTTAATCTGAGGTAATATCCCTCAAATTGTCAAAACTTGTCCACGGTGGTCTCTAAAGCACAGCTCAATCTGCAGAGTTGTAGGCAAAGATGAAGAAATCAGTGGCAAGGATTTGCATTCTAGTGGGTGTTTTGGGTATAATAGCTTTTGTATTAGGAATTGCAGCTGAAGCAAAGCATAACAAGGTAAGCAAGACTACAAACATATCGTTGTCAGTTCTCGTATCCATTGACTTTTGTTAGGTAATGCACTTTCTGAGTTGTTCTGTATCTGGAAAATTGAAAGTACTAATTTAATTTCATTCTTTGGAAAACATAATGGGAACAGTTCTGCAATTTCAGTTTGTTTAGGCTGATAAATTTGTTAGACTTTAGAATTCATGGGAATTCTAAATTTTTGTGGGTCATGCGTCTGTTTTCTGAATGCTGTATGTAAGCCTAATGGCTAGAATTAGAGACCCTTTTCACGATGAATCCCATATTTTGGTAGATAATGTTTCACTGGTATAGTGTTTCACTGCATATTCAGGATTTTCAAGGGAATGTATGAGGAATTTGGGTGAGATTAACAAGACATAACTGTTAGTTTGATTTCATATAGTGATCAGGAATTCTGATGAAACTGAGAAAAACAACTTCTAGGTTAGGATGGTGAGGAATTGCAATGAGTTTAAGAAAAAATAACTGTTAAGGCTGGTTCACAGGCTGATCAAGTCAGACTGAATGAAAGTGGGAGATGCATATATCCAAGGAGTCCTGCTTTTGCAATGGGGGTGGTAGCAGCCTTGGCTCTAATGATGGCTCAGGTGGTTACAAATGTTGCGGCTGGTTGTTTATGTTGTGGAAGGCATGTTCATTATCAGGCACCATTGAACACCTGCATTGCCATCATATGCCTCATTCTTTCCTGGTGCGTAAATATTCTCTGTGTTAAACTTTTTTCAAAGATATAAAGTACTTTTTTGTGCATCTCCTATAAGATTAAGCCTTTTCTTTCCAATTTTGATGCTGGGCCTTTGAATCTATTCCTTTTTCTTTATTTCTGTCTCTGCAATGGCCAACTCCTATATTCTAGAATCATATCTTTATAATTATGATGTTGGGCCTGATCATCAGCTCCTTCCTCAATTGGGTTTTGCTGACAGCTCTCTCCTTTTTAAGTTACTACTTACTGTGACTTCAGTGCTTTAGTGCACTGACACCTTCTAATTTTGGCATCACTATATTGTCAGAGCTTCAGTTAGGATACTCATTTCCCTAACTCTTTGTTTATCATATTTGATGTACTCTCGAGTCCCATTGACCGTTTTTTATCACTTGCGGACATAATTTATTAGCTTTCATCTGGTGAAATTTCCTGCTGTTCCTCTCGAGTTACAGAATTCTCCATAAGTCATGCCTGGGTGGCCTTAGATAGAATGTGTTGTTCTGTTTATACCAATTCTTAACACTGAACAGTCAAAGTTCCATTTGTTGTTGAAAATGCACGTCTCGCTTGTCAAAAGATTGGTTTCTGTATATGTGTTAGAGCTACAATTCATATGGATCATTTAGGATTCAAATATAGGATCTTCCATTTGCAATTGGAATGCTCTGTCAATTGAACTATTGGCCCCTCTGTCTGTTATTAGTACTGGTGTGACTTATTTCCAACACCCCCTTTCAGCCACATTGCAGATGCTCTGATACCACATGTTGAGCTAAGACTCAACCTAAGACTTCTACTAACTGATCTATTAACCCTTCTTTAATCAGCCCATTATTGATCCAATGTGACTTATTTTGAACAACATGAAAATTATTTCAAACTCTCTTTTAACATTGTCTTTCACAATTACAAAGTTCATCTAACAAGTCTGGTCTGTTTTATGAGGAACACAAGCCCAAATAGCCTGCTGCTCATTTTCAGGTACATTTCTCTGTTTAATTTTACTGCTCATTAGTTTAATTATTAATGTCAGTTTCCAAGATAGAATCTTGGAAGAAAAAGTTAATACTTTAGAATACATGTTTTTAGGTTAGCTTTATTCAGCGTTGCGCATATCAGGGTTAGAGCAATTTGAAAAATTTCTGCATTATTCGATTAAAGTCCGACATGACTAAAGACCGAATTTTCAAATAGCTCTTTAAAACCTAATTTATAAATTTCTCTTTCTATTTTCTTCATATTTTTCTCAATGTTCCCAATTAAAAGTGATGACCATTCTCATAAAATATATATCCCAAAACCCTTGTATCTATTTTGCAAAAGTGCTACCAACAAGTATTGCACTTTCACACTCAACTATGATCTGCAAGAACAGTAAAATTTTCAAGCCAGATGTATAAATGAGTTCTTGTTGAGTGAGATATTAACTTTATATGCATTGGCACTTTCATAGTACAATTTCTCTTAGATATTTATAACAACTGAAAGTTTTATCTGCATTTGATTTGTCATGGCTTGTGGTTACAATTAACTTAGAATTATCCCATAAAATTACTCTTGAACTCAGTGCATTCTTCACATAACTGGCATTGGAAAGCCTATTGCATTAATAAATTATTTACATAGCAATACTACAAACTCTCTGATGAACTTTTTAGAGTATTAATGATTAAAAAAGGCTAAGCAATGCTAAGGATATGCATCCAAGATCCTTAGTCATGTTTCAAATCTTCATTTTTCCCTCTCATTGTAATTGGGGGAATGGTTATCTAAAGTTGAACTTCAAGTCCTCTTAGATTATTGTAGCTTCTTTCTTTGGATTTAGATTGTGATGGAATCTGATTTTGAAGGTTGTATGACTGTTGAGATATCTGTGTACAGGGTTACATTTATCATTGCATTCAGTGTCCTTTTAGCTGGGGCTGCTCTAAATGACCAGCACAATAAAGATGAAGCTTTTTTTTCTACCTATTGTTATGTTGTGAAGACTGGGGTCTTTGCAGGAGGAGCAGTGTTGTCTTTGGTCACTGTAATACTGAACATTATCTACTATACAATTGCATCTGCTGTTAAGAATTCAGCTGCTTGGATGCATGAGAATCAAGATGTTTCTATGACACAATCACAGACTGGAGCATCAAATGCCCAACCTGTTTTTGTGCCTGAAAATGCATACACCCAATTTTATGAGAATCCCCAATTCATGGATGGCTCACAGCAAATCATCCGACCTGCAGATCCTAGACAGAATTCAACTTGGAGGTGATGTCACTGAAATATCTTGTGTGTCTGTTATCATAGCCTTAAAGTTCAAACCATAATATCATTGAATTGTGTAAATGATTGGAATCTTCTTGACATATCTCAAGCAATTCCATGTTATTCTTATATGGACAATTGCTGTAGCTCAACTTCATCCAACCGACTGATTGGAATCCCACAGTTTTGCAGCATTTATCACTGCCAGTTACTTTGTTATTTTTTGATCTTATTTATGTATGTTCTCTCTTCTAGTCTATCCTATCTTAGTGTCACAATGGTGGCTGAGGATTAAAAGTGCCTATGCACTTCCCTTTGTGTATCCTAATAGATCATTTTCACACATGATTTTCATTGATTACTACTAATTAAATATTTTGATATTAAAAATTTGTTCATATAAGTTTTTGAGTGTTTTTAAACATTCTAAGATAAATTTCGTGTTATCTAGAAATTTATTTTGAATATAAAAATATGAATTGAAAAAGAAATTTAAAATGAATAAGTGTCTATAATTATCCTTTATAAACTAATATTACACATTAAACAACAAGAGAAAAAATTCACACCCTTAAAATTCATACCTAACTAAAACCCAAAACAATTTTTTTTTAAATGTAACTTCAAAAAAAAATTGGTTATAATTATGACCACTGGCATATATCTCCTCTCTCAAAAGAGTTCATGTGACATGAAGAGCTTTGCATTATTTTAAAGTGAAGCAAACAAGTTGCATACATGTACAAGAAACCCCATGATATCTTTGATACAATTTAGGCTTAGGACCTCTACTCAACTCCTCAAATTCTCAGCACTTCTCTATAAGAATAAAGTCTAAACTTTTTACTTGCCTTCTTTCTACAAGAAATATCCATCCAGTGCTACTGCAAACAGCTCTGTATATATTGCTTAATTGGAAGATGTTATTTGAGTCCCCTTTTGATCCACATAAATATTTTTTTTTATTGAAGAATTTACATGAACTTGGCATAAGTTACGTTTCAGGAAATTACAACTGACTAGCTTAGCATTAGCATATGAGAAACTTACAATCAATTTTTAAGTTCATGTTGCATCCAGAGATGATCAGAAAAGGAAAGGAAAGAGTCTTTTCAGGGAGGGTACGTTTCTAAATATCTTTTAATAGTAATGTCTAATGAATAACAATTGATTGGAATGCATTTGCTATCATATTTTTGTATTTGGATTGAATTAGAAGCATAAGATCAATTAATGATTGTTATTTAAAAGTAAGATCAAAGATCTCATATCAAAGGAGAGGATGAAGCCTCCCTATTTTTAGTGTAAAAACTATGAAGTCTTTGTGATGTAGGAGCATCGAGTGATGTAGGGCAATCTTGTATCACCCAAAAAAAATGTTTTCTTTATTTTATTTAGTTGTTTTGAGTCCCATGATGGCACTTAAGGGGTGTAAGACAATCAGGCGCCAAAAATAGCGAAAACAGACACTTACTATTTTTAGTAAGTCGGCCTAAAAAATAGACACTTACTATTTTTAGTAAGTCGGCCTAAATGGGCTCGTATGGATGTGAAAATTTACTCCAAGGAGCAGAGCTGAAAAAAAAATTCAGTCACAAAAGAATCACCTCAATACCCTGCATGATTTGGGAGAAATTAAAGTTTTCGTCCCAAGAAATTTCCCCAATGCAACTTCAAATTCAGATATAAAACTTTAGAGGCCCTAAAGCAGCTCAAAAAATGGACAAACCGACCTACAGTGGGTTAAGTGTTAAAGAGTTCATCGAGAGATTTCCAAGGATATGCAATAATATCAAATCAGACACCCAGATCAAAAGTTATAGCCCTGCGAAGTTGGTCCTCTAAAAAGTGACTTTCATAAAAATTTCTTCCTAGACCAGAAATCAAATGGCGGGACATTTAGCACCAAAACAAAAAGGGGAAATTTAATCTTTCTAGAACATTCTAGGGCAGTTATTGGGGAAAATAAAAAAAAGGGTTAAGTGGGGGTTATAGAAGATGGCCCTGATAGTGCAAATTATGGCTCTGAATAGTAGATTTTCTTTTCAGAGTTGAATTTTGTTGTAATGAATCAAGCCCATGAGGCTGTAGCATGTAAACTTTGAATTTGTAATTTCATTTTTTGAAAATAATTGAAAGTGAGTCATTTTTTTGTCTCCCATCTTTTGTGTTGGTATATGTTGTTGTGATTTCTATGGGTTTTGTGCGGTGTAGCCCTCATCAAGTGGTATCAAAGCAAGAGTTCCTAAGCCTCTAATAGAGCGTCGAACGTGAGGCAGTTGTAGCAGGACCTAAGTGTGGGTTGAGTTCAAGATGCCTCCAAGAATTTCCTAGTATGGCAGAAGTAGAGGCTGAGGTCGTGGAGGAAGAGATCCACCAAGAGATGAAATCAAAGCCCTTAGAAGGAAATTAGAAACCTTGCAACAAGAGGTTCTAAGAAGATATGTGCAACAAGACAGAGATGACAGTGAAGATGAAACAAAAGAGGAAATGCAAGAAGAAGAGCAAGATCCAATGGATCCCAGAGAAAGAAGATTGCTATGAGCGATCTCAAACATTGGGAAGAGACCTAAAATGGAGGTTTCAACTTTTAGTGGAAATCTAAATCTTGAAGAATTTGATTGATTAGATCAATGACATGGAGGAATTTTTCAAGTTTGAGGAGATTGAAGATCCTCACAGAGTGAGGTTTGCATAGACAAAATTGAAAGGTCACACCAGTATATGGTGGAAAGAGGTCCAGTTAGAAAGAGGAAGACAAGGGAAAGATAAGATTTCCAAATGGGACAAAATGGTGTCAAAATTGAAGAAACAATTTAGTCTAGTCGATTACGAATTGGAGCTACTCAAGAGAATGCAGAGCTTGAGGCAAGGGACAAGGATAGTGGAAGAATACACAAAGGAATTTCACAAGGTTCTAATTCAAATAGGACATTATGAAGCGAATAAAGAGAAATTCGCTCGTTAGATTAACGGGTTGAAGCCAAGCATACAAGAAGAATTGGCACTTGTAAGAATGACCACCATTGAGGACGCTTATTATTTTTCTCTAAAGGTTGAAGAACGAATGAACAAGAGGTTTGAGAAAAAACAACGACGTGGAGGTTAGAACGGTGGACGGTCATATGGAGGTTGAAATGAAGATCAAAAGAAGGGTGAAGACTCCAATAGCAGCCAAAACCAGAAAGGAGATAACACCTACCATCCTCATGATTAGAATAATAGAGACCAAAGAGGAAGGGGAAGATTTGGATGAGGACCAGGAAGAGGAGGC
>VDFB02045058.1:0-10221 GCA_007258455.2 Sequoia sempervirens
TTGTTTGGTGGCCTAGGGTTGTTAAATGAGGTAAAAAAAAGGTTGAATAAAGGAGCAATTTTAGAGCACCCAATGGACTCAGCATTTGGTCTACCCCTCAGAGATCTAGAATCTCACCATGCCCACAAGGGGAATGTGTCCCTAGTTAGAGCCATTGATGGAACCTTCAAATTTTGCAAATTTGAAGTTCCCATAATGAAAAATCTAGCCTTGCACACTTAGAAGTGCCCCTAAAAAATCTGCCCCAATGACCTAGTTTTGGAGAGTCATAATTTGGAGCTAGTTGAATTTCACATTAAATCCATTGGTAAGCATGTTCATTTGACATATGTGAACATGTATGTTCGATTTCAGCTTTGTGTGATGAGTTTTGACAAGGTTTTGAAATCTAAAGCCAGAGGGTTCTAGGACCGTTTTGTTGTTTGCAAATTCTTAGTCCTATGAAGTAGCCTCCTGTTCAGACTGATATTTCACAAATGGATGATCATCCTGAAAAATGGATTGGTTCCCTACATTCCCCTCATATTCATATGCTCCCTAGTTTGGTTTTAGAGTCTTAGGATCTGATTTGATATTTTTTTGAGATCAAAAGCAAATGCAGTTTCTTCTGCTTTTACATCTACATTTTTAGAATGTTTCAAGTTCAACTTTGACCCCTAATATATTGCAAAGAATGTGGATTGAAGGAAATCCCTCTTGCACATATGCTCATTAGACCTAAATGATCTAATTTTTCCAGTGGTAGCTTCCTAGAATGTGATTTGGTATTTTTTCAAAGTGGTGACTTGGTGAAACGTAATTGGTTTTGGAAAAGTGCAATTGTAGAAAATTCTAATTGAGCCACTTTGACATTGAATATCTTGCACCTCCAAATTTCTTTTTCCATACTGTTTGTTGCACTGAGTTTTTAGTTCAAATTTCTACATGCCTATGGATTTTCATGGCTCTAGGAAGTTGGTTGACTTGTTTTCCAAGGCGATTCTAGAGGCCACTTGACCTGTTTAGCTATAGTAAAAAATACCTGAAGTTGGATTTCAATGTCTACCTAGTTCATTTTTTTCATGCTAGGAGAATTCAAATGTCATTTTAGATCAATTCAGGGCATGGAATTTTTTTCAAAACAAAAAAAAATTAACTAGACCCACATGGGGACCCGACATGCTTTGCACAATTATGAAGTTACAAGTGTTGCAATATTGTAGTCACTTCAAGTGAGTTACTTGGAATAGGGAAGTCATATGGAAGTTTCATGTTTACATTTATGACAACCTTGAGGTGTGTTATTGTCTTGATTCTAGATTTGGTAATGCTAAAGAAGGGTTAACTATCATGTAGAGGAAGTGAAGACCAATGTAATAAGATTGAATCTCCTTTATGATGAGCCTTCAGATACATTGGACATCATGACACCATTAGGAGTAAAGACTAATAAGAGTTATGAAAAAAATTCACAAGGGCTAGAGATATTCTTTTGGCTTCCAGACTCCATTCCTATGAAGGGCATTGTTTGCTTTTTCCATGGATATGAAGACACGTGTACATTTTTATTTGAAGGAATTACTAGGAAAATTGTAGGCATTAAAGGTGGTATTTATTATCCTCAATCATAGCTCTTGGCTCTTTGTTTAGCAACAACAATATCAATTCCTTGCTAAAATGATTCCAAGTCTGAGAATGTTTTTGAAAAGGTATTTGTAGGTAAACTTCATCAAATATTCAATTTAAAGCCACAAGTAATGCCAATAAAAGGAAAAAATTAAATGTTTGTCAATGGAGAGATATAGAGAAGATTAATGTTTGGTAGCAACAAATTTGTAAACTTCTTGCATACTAGACAAGTTTAGTCAAGAGTTTCCACATTTGAATTTGTGCCTAAGCATGTATTGGTAGGATATTTTTCTTGAGGTAATCAGTGAGCTTTGATTGTCTAGGATATTTTTTATGTTGATTGAGTGGTAATTGGAATGGATAAGTCTTTATTGATGCCAACTTTTGACACCCAAAGAGATGAGCTTATGAATAAAGTATGCAAGGAAGGAGGCTTTGCATATGTTTCCTTAGAGACACATGTAGCAATAGGGGATATTCATGGTGCAGAGGTAGCCCATGACATGGCTTGGCAATAGTTGCATTTAGCCCCATGGCATTTAGTTGAGCTAGTGTGGTGAGATTCCCATGCTCTTTCTTGTCTCCACATGACATCTTTATATCACTATGATGGAAAAAGGGAGGAAACCTCATTCTCTTGGTGTTGCAGTTGCATCTTCCTCATAGATTGTTAAGAAGATCCTATCCAAGACAAATCCATTAATCATGAGGATGGAGGTTTGGTTCTGCAAGAAGAATTATTTTGTAGGAATTTCAATTATAAATTGGAATTACTTTGTAGTTTGGCTCACTGACAAGAGGCATACAAGAACGTGGCAACAAATTATTTAGGCTTGGGTGAGAATATTTTTGATAGAAACAAGGTTGGATTGAGTCAATCACTGGCTCAATGCTCTGGGTCTCCAACTAGTAACCCTTGGTGTTTCTCTCCACCATTCAACCTATAGGTCCTAAAAGTTATTAGGCACCCCTGGTCCTCCCTGCCAACCCTGCTATCAAGTTTCAAATCAGTCACAATGCCTTAACCAAGCATTCTTGGTGCTTTCCCTCTCATGCAATTTCTAGCCCTCAATAGCCTTAAAGACTAGCTCAACTCCAAAATACTTCCAAATCTTGTTGCAGGGGTGTGAAAAGCTTCCATGGCTTCAAAAATCATTTTAATAAAGCTCCTGATCAACCTCCATTCACAAACTCTCCATTGCTTTCAAGAAAATGCTTTTTTTGAGTTTCAAAGGCTAGTAGCCTTAAACCCAATTAGGTCTTTGAAACAGGGGAAAACACTTTCTCCTTCTAAACCCACCAAGTAACCTAGTTCTTTGCTTAGGAAAAGTGTTTCACATGTCCTCACCTCCAAGATTCTTATGGCTTCAAGACTGCTCAGGCCCTATATTGTCCAGACACCAAAAAGGTCAAGAAACCTAGGGTTTCATTAGCTTTTCCAGGCTGATTCAAAACTGGTGAAAAGTTATTCATCAAAATGGATTGTTAAAGGCTCTTCCTTGTCACCATGCAGAGCCAAGACACTCCCCTAAATCCTCAAAAAATATCTTTTAAAATTTTTTACTCCCCTACAAATTATTCACGCTATCCTCAAGCTTTTCCTAGCCGGGTTGTCACTGTCTCGCCTAGGAAAAGTCATTTAGCATGCTTTTTGGAACTCTACTAACTCCTACTACTAACCTATGTACAAGGTTGGGGTTTATCCACATTCCCATAGCTTCCATACTTCTTGGAATGGTGGGAGTGCAATCTAAACCTCCATTTTATTGAAATTACTAGTCAACACAAAACTAAAGAAAGAGACTCAAAAAATACAAAATGAAAAGAAGCGATGGAAAGTTAACTAAATATGCCAATAAAAAGCTTCAAAAATATTCTCTACATGCCAACAAACCAAAAAAATGCCTTGGCTAATCCATTTAGTAGTAATCACGTGGCGAAGAACAGAAAATCAGAACTTTCCACGCACAAATCTCTATATTTTTATTATAGCATATAACTTCCAGCGTTCCCAAAGCTTACCACCTCAACAAAGGTCGATAATTTCCTTTTAAAATGCATTGGAAACAGTTAGGGTTTCTCTTTTTAGCCTAAGGATGGCCAAAAGCTACCCGTTTGGAAACACAGTGTGTTTTCCAATTTTGACAAAAACTTAGGAAAGCGACCACCAAAATGATTTCAATCTTATTTAACCTCTATTCTAAGAAGAAAAATGTCATCAAACCACCAATGGGTGATCCACAAGACCAGATTAAAACAACAAAAGGTTATCAAAACAGAACTTCAAAATAAGCATTAGCTGGCACTTTGGCGAGGTGCTCACGCACCAATTTGCACCTAGATTTGAAATTTGGGGATGCTCAATATGGATAAAATGCATCAAATATCTTGCATGCTTGGTGAATGTGACTGCACAGAATTTATGGATGGCATGAAGCAAAGAGAAGCAATTGTGGGTTCACACAATGAACTGATGCAAATTTCATATCAACTCTCACTTGAAAATTTAAAGTTACCCCCTCTGACATGTCATCATAGGTAGGATCAAAAGAAAGCATCAATTTCACTATGAGTAGGCTTGAATATTATAGGTGTAGACCATGGAAGTGATCATGCTACTTGTTGGTGTAATCATGCTTCTTGTGGGGGTCATCCTTGAGTATTATAGAGCAAGTTTTGGATTGATACGTGAATCTTCCATAGGACCATCTTCTAGTGTGGACTTTATGAAACCCTTGGGTAAATCTTAGTACATGTTTTCTCTACACTTGGGAAACTCATGCTCGAGCCCGAATACACTGTGAGGTGGTGCAGGGGCAAGATTGTGCCACCATGCTCAAAGAGTACCAACATGGAAAATTAGGCCAAACAAATAAAGCTTGAAATCAATGGTTGGCTGAAGTTGAGACTACATGGACAAATCTCCACCCCAACCCACCAACACGACACAATTAAAATAATAATTTCCATGAGGCTACGGGGTGCACAGGGTGCTGAGAAAGAAGGAAAGGTGGGCCTAGGTAAACATGAAATAATTAAAATGAATAGCTATAGTAAAGCAGTTTTGTTGTTGAGTAAAAATGGATAAGGAATGAAGATTTCTCACAAGTAAAAGGCTTTCATAAGCAAAAAGAGAAGTGGTTTTTCTATTGCAATTTTTTTTTCTAGAACAAAGGGGTAAATGAGAGTAGAGAAAACAAATGAATATTCCATATTGAAAAAGAAAGCTACCAAGTGTCATCATCAGATTAATTTTCAGGCTCAGTCTTCTTCTTCTTGTTCTCTTCTTTTATCATTTTAAGGGATTCTGAATTTTTGTATGGGGTTGGGTAGATAGAAAAATGTTGAATCTGAGTCATAGACATAATATGTAATTGTAATGTTCTAATTTCGTGAGTAAATATCAATCAATTTGTGCAAAAAAAGCATGACTATCATTAAATTGTCTCCAGATCTATATATTTTGAATCATATGAATTTAATATACAAAGTATTTTGGATTTTTCATCTCACTTTCCTTGGTGCCATTTGTTTTTCATGGTTCTATTTCAAAGAAATAGTTAAATTACTTTGAAGGCGGATGATTGAAGGATTTCAGAAGTGTGCCAAGGTGGATTTGTAAGAAGAATTTTTATGGCTGACAAGAGTGGATCTATTAGTGCAAGGAATTAGCATTTTTAAATCCACTAGTTGAAACTTTTATTTGCTAATGAGATTTTCTTTATGATTCTATATTTGACTCCATGGCCCAAAATTAGGCACTAATTTTCCATTTATCTAAATACATTTTTAGAAGAAAATTATTTAATTCAAAATCATTTTAATTTTTTTTTTTGGGTTTAGGTTTGGTGTAGGATTCTACTTCCCAATTGCTGAGTGAGTATTGAGATACCAAAAATGTAGCTAGATTTGAAGTTGTCAGACTTTCCTTGGTATACTCTAGTTGGGAATTATCTTCTTTAAAATGTAATGTATGTGCATAATTGAAATAAGTATTTAGGAATTGTGAAGGGAAATCCACCTTGGTCCTATAGAGCCAGAAGTGTGGGAGATTTAAGTCTTTCATTGAATCTTGTTCATTGTCCAAATCCATCTTTGAGTCTAAGCATTAGAAATTGGCTATTCTTTAGGACTCATTGGAACTATTGATTTGGGAAACCAACAAGTACCACTATAGATGTTTTCCAAAAACTGTTTGTAGATTTAGATACCCTTTTTCCCAAAAGAGATCCCTATGTAGAAATCCAGATCTGTGACTGATTCATCTAGGTTAGCGAATGAGTCCCAGTAGGTCAAAAAGTCAAGTTTTTTAGCGTTTATAAGTTCATCCAAGTCTACTTCAAATTTCTAGGTGCACACCTTTCATCCTACATCTTTTTGTTCTATTTTATTTGCATTTATAGGTTATTTTGTAGGTCATTGAATTGAATTAGGGTTTAGTATTACATCTTTCATTTCATTTATCTTTACAAGTTCTTACTTGGTGGTGAACCCCTTATTAGTTTGCATTCAACCCCAAGGACAACCTTATTTCAAGATCTCTTTCTCCTTTGCATTGAGACCTCTAGGGTTACCATTGAATGTAGTAGGTGGAAAGTGGGTATGATCTATGTCCTAAGTCATATGATAACATTCAAACCCAATTTTTATTATACAACAGATGCTACATTATGATTAAAATATGCTATGTTAATTTAAATACTCTTATGATCTAATGATGTTAAATTCATATAAGGATCTAAATTAACATAACACATGACAATTTTGAATAATATGGTAACTAAAGTAATTAAACAATGAAGTTGAATAATTACACTCGAATCTAAGATACAAACATGTTATTATGTATCAAAGAAGAAAGAAATGTGAGATAAAATAGAAAACTATCTACTTAAGTTTAACATCGCTCTAACATACTATTCAAAAGAGGAAATACTATATTTAATATTGATGCAAATACACAACATTTATAGGTTATTTTAGAGGTGTACCATCCATTTTGGTCAATGTGTAAACTCCAGATCCATACTTTTCTTTGATAATGTAAGTTCCTAACTAGTTAGGGCTAAATTTCCCTTTCTCATTCAAGAGAAAATTAACATTCATTGATTTTCGTATAACAGTAAGTCACCTTGTTGGAATTCATGATGTATGACATTATCATTGTAACCATGTTGCATTTTTTTAGAGTAATCTTGTAGATACTCGAGAGCATTGATATGTGTAGAAGTTGAAAAACCAACTTCACAGTCCCCAAGAATCACCTACAAGTAATCACCTATCACATGCAATAGATATTCAAAAAAAAATATATAAACCCTCAGAGCAAAATTGTGCAAGCTAAAATCAACATAATTGATTATTGAATGTAATTGTTTTACAAATAATACAAAAGCCTTCAAAAATGAAATGATGCAATAAAGCAAGAAAAAACAACCCTAATCTTATCTTGAGCAAAAAGACAGCTCAATAAGATAAGGATAAGAATTAACTTAGGAAATAAAATATGCCTAAGTAAACTTATGCTAAAGTGTAATTAAATAATTAATTACACCAACACCCCCCATAAGTGCAACTTAGGGAGAAGAAAATTATTATGCAAAGATGAGTCCCAACAACAAGGCCTAATCAGATACTCATTTACAAATGCAATGATGAGGTAGAGAAGAAAAACCCAGTGGGACAAAAGCCCCCCTACAATGAGATTACTATTGCAAAGAAGCACTGGAAGAACACTATGGAGTAACACTAGAACTGCAATCCGACAAGCAAGGAAAGACACTTCTGTCTATAAGAAACTAAAAATAGAATCACAATGTGACAACAGACCCGATGCCACGGAACACTAGAAAACTCACAAACTGGAGCAACCCAAGAATCTGTGAAGCAACAGTAGATGAGATGATGACAAAATATGGAAATTGTGAATCTCGATGTCAATGTCAAACTGAGACTAAAACTCTTCCATGGGAAGGAGTACCACAAAGACTCTGGAACATTAACCATAAAAACATGGCCCTCAAAATGAGAAGGATCTGAACCAATGCAGATCAAGAAATATAATCTCTCAACTGAAGTGTGAACCAATGAATCTGATATGTGTCAAGCAATAGCAAAAATGTGGCCAAAAGAAACTAGGAAACCAGATAACCCATACGAGTTGCCAACAAATCAAGATGAAGATGGAGATCAAAGTGCATGCACACTTTAATCAAATTATTATGCAAGAAACCCCCTTGATGGAACTTTATCTCAGCTCATTTATTACAATAATTCGATGATAGTAAAAGGAGAGAATGCAAAACATGCATAAAATAAAGAGAAAATGCAAACATAGTGCATGAAAATAAAATACAGTGCATGCAAAAAATAATGTTCACATCTGCCTCCATGATTAAAAAAGACCTTAGATCTATGTAGGGGCTAGAACTAGCTTTCTGATGATATCTCGATTGCAAAAATCTGACACCATGGACAAAAGTTATGAATTTTTAAAAAAACTAAATTTAGCTTGCAGGAAATGGGTTTTCTAACAAAAAATTTTTACTTCTAATTTAATTTATGCAAAATTTGTTCACAATGAGTGGACAAATATAGAAACCCATAAATATTTTGAAGCTAAGAACAAAACCCAGAAATCATTTTTTGATCCAGCAAGCAGAAGATGAAAAATATATTTTTTTAAAACCTTCAGCCAAGAGAAAAATGACGCACGCTGATTTTTGTACAAAAATTTTCTCCATATCCATACAAGATATCAAAAATCTAAAAGATACCTAGTTCAGATTTCGACCTTGGCTACAAAAATCAAGAATTGTTTTTCCTACAACTGAATGGAAGCTATATTTCTGAAGCAAAAATGAAAAATAGCTTCAGTCCCTTACACAGAAAAAACGCTATGAGAGAATATCTTCAAAACACGAACAGGCTACAATAGGTCTTGAGCTCTAATACTATGTAGAAGTTGAAAAACCAACTTCACAGTCCCTAAGAATCACCTGCAAGCAATCACCTATCACATGCAACAGATATTCAAAACAAAATCTGTAAACCCTTAGAACAAAATTGTGTAAGCTAAAATCAGCATAATTGATTATTGAATGTAATTGTTTTACAAATAATACAAAAGCATTCAAAAAGACAATGATGCAATAAAGCAAGAAAAAACAACCCTAATCTTATCTTGAGCAAAAAGATAGCTCAATAAGATAAGGATAAGAATTAACTTAGGAAATAAAATATGCCTAAGTAAACTTATGTTAAAGTGTAATTAAATAATTAATTACACCAACAATATGTTGTTCGTCAAGCATTTCAACCTGATGCACTCATTGTTCTTTGTAAGTAGTGTCATAAATATGCCCTTTAAGAGCAATTATCAAGGAAGGAATCTCTAACTCCAAGGGCATTATCGCTTCATCACCATAGACTAGGTTATATGAAGTATTTCCACTCAATGTTCTAACACTTGCATGATAAGCCCATAATGTGTAGGTTAGTTTCGTATGACAATATTTATTGTTGTTGTTTACTATTTTTCACAAGATTTGTTTGATAGTTTTGTTAGTTTCTTCTGCTTGTTCATTTGATTACGGATGGTAGGGTGTTGAAAAATTATGTTGAATATTGAATGTATCCAAGAATTTATTCATGTCGTTATTTTTGAGTGAAGTTCCATTATCTAAAAATAATGGAGAAGGGAGACCAAAGCGAGCAACAATAGGTTCCAATATGAAATGAAATATTACATCATCTAGTTTGGAATGAAGAGGGATAGCTTCTACCAATTTCGTGAAGTAATTAGTTGTAGTAATGATAAATTTATGTCCAATAGTAGAAGGTGGGGATATCTTCCCAATAAGGTCCAAACCCCAAACAAAAAATGGCCAAATAGGAACTTGAGCTCGAAGTTCGAAGGTAGGGGCATGAATAAAATTGTTATGCTTTTGACATTTATGACATTTCTTCACGTACTCAAAACAAACTTGTTCCATGTGTCTCCAATAATATCCTACATAAATTCATTTTTGAACTAAGGATCTTCCTCCAAAATGTCCCCAACAAGCATCTGCATGAGCTTTTTTAAGTGCTATGGGGATTTCAGATTGTCTAAGACACTGAAGTAAGAGGCCATTAAATGTTCTTCTATATAGAATGTCTACCAAGATTATGTATTTATATGCAAGCTTTCACATACGAGCTTGAGTATTCCTAGTTGTAGGCATAGGAAAGGTATCATCTTTCAAATAGTGGAACATCATTGTATACCATTCGCTAGAACTATTAGTATCAATCAATAACACTTCTTTTCTCTCATAATCTATTGATGGTTTAGGGATCATTTGAACTTTAAATGTGAATTCGACTAGAGGATCATTGGGAGATGCAAGGGAAGTGGTGCTTGCCATTGTATCTATGTGTCAATTGTCCTTTTGTGGGATGTTGTCTACCGTATATGATTCAAATTTGTCTAATACTATAATTGTAAGATCTCTATATCAAACAAAATTATCACGCTTTTCTTAACATGTGCCATTTATTTTTCTAATAATTAAGAGAGAACCCCCAAATATAGATATGGGTATGTGCAGGATCATCATGGAAAAACATGCC
>VDFB02045059.1:0-12081 GCA_007258455.2 Sequoia sempervirens
CTCTCCACCAAACCTTGCTCCTTCATAAGCCTTTGTTGGAGAGTTGGACTTCCTCTCACCAAAATGCTTCCCTTTTGAACCTTGATCCTTGACCTATGGTATGAGTCATGGAGTACCCTCAACACTTGAACTCCAACATGCCTGCCTCTTTTCATTGTTCACCTCACCTATCTCCTTGCACGACCAAACCACCATTAATGCTTAGTTGGATGATGCACCTTCCAAAAGGTTTTGTGGGCATAAAACATCATTTAATAATAGGGACATAGATCCATGTGTACCTCCAGTGCTGCAAATGAAAATGTGTCCTTGGCTGCCATTAATGTGATAGTCAGGGTTTCAAACCCCATCGGATCTCTTGACATTTTTGCGGAGTACATTCGCAAGTCACATAAAGTATTTCTGCATCTTTCTTGTGTACGCCCATTGGCATGTGGCATGTGGCATGATTTGAAGTGTAGCTCAAAGGAAAATGCTGCCCTTTGGGTATAGGTGTTGTTTGTTGCGTACCAATAGTGAGATCTAAAATTTAATGTAGTCTTTGGCATTCTTCCTTTGGCTATTAAGGATTGAGAGCCTGAATATAAAGATTATTATCGAATATACACAAAACCCTCAGTAGGAAACTTGTTGTGAGCATGTATGTTCAAGCATCTAAATTTGTGGATGAAAACCTGTGGATTTGTAGAAGGTTGAAGGAGAATAACCTTGAAGATCTCATGCACCAAAGGACGAAAATCCTCTTGGCAGAAGGAGCAATCTCACCCAGAGGTCATATTGTACTTACTGGTGGTGAATATTGGCGGTATTGAGTTTGCACAACACTTACAGTTGTCATGGGAGTAAGCCTTGCATTCCCTTGTCTATTTTGCTGCTGTAGTAGTGTTTTGTATTGTATTTCTGACTCACTCATACAGGGAAGTTCCGTCGGAAATCTCGTATCAGCCATTGGCTACTGTTGTAAATCTGGGTTGTTATCTCCATGAAATATCAGTGGTCCTACAAATGTAAGGAAGGCCCTGTAATTTCTGTAGTTGTGTAAACTGAATTGAATTTAGGTATTGATGAATGCAAATCAATATTTACAAACTGAAATTTTCAGATCTGAGTTAACATTTTAATTAGCCGATAGGCTACATCTAGTGTGAGATTTGAGCCTGAAATAAGTTTCATGCCTGTAAACTACTATTGAGTTGTCGGAAAACAAGTTTCAGCTGTCATTTAATGGTAAACCAGCTGCTGTTTAATGGTAAAAGCCTCTAAATATAAGGTAAAAGCCTCCAAAATCTTACTTATCACATAAAAGCCAGATAAATATTGATTTGACAACTGGATGGGAACATTCTATTTCCATTTGCAGTGTTTTTTGTCAATTTGATGGCAACTTTCTTTTTTCATTTGCATTGCTTTATGTTTAAATCTGTATGCAAATATTTGATAATCAGATAATACTTAGTTTCTTTAAGGAAAAAATCTAGATTTGTCTAAGTTTATTTCATTCCATTATTTATCACTTATTATTAATTATTTAATCCAGCCACATGCAACTAGAATTTGCAGCGCATCCATGCACAAACACATACTCTCTAACATATTAACATACATATAGTTTTCTATTGGTGTAATCCTTGAACCTCCTTCAGGTGCAAGTTCTAGTTTGTAGTTATTCTTATTGGTTAACCTGCATTGTAATGCTAGGGTTAGGATTTGCTGTTATTTGTTTAAAATTTAAATCTAAGGCAAAATTTCTGGGTTTGCTAGAGTTCAGTAGAAATCAATTAGGGTTTGTCATTTCAGGATTAATTAATTAAGTTTGAAGCATAATACTGAGTTGTTTATGCTTCTGTGTAAACATCAATATCATCTAGTGTTTCTAAGGTTCCATTTTTCTTTTTCAAATATTTAAACCCCAAAATAGAAATAGCCGAAATTCTTGCCTTAAGATTTAGGGTTTATAAGGGTTTGATTTAAATATATTTAAATCGGCCCAAAAATATTTGCATTAACATTAGCAGGGACATTACAGAAATACTGTAATGGTTCAAATATATCATCAACCAATGCTTCAAATCTCAGTGTATTTTCCCCTATTTTACCCTCATATCCGTACTGTTATGGTTTGGGCATTGTTAACAGAATGGGTACATGTCCTTGGTTATTATGTATTCATCCCTTATTTAGGGCCCTGCACTCTCCTTTTAAATTTGTACCACCCTGTGAAAATCTCTCTAAACAATATTGACCTTCAAAGCTTTAACTAAACTTTGAAAATAAAAATGTACATAAGTATGGTTTTGTTCTCCACATCTTTGCTTTCTTGCTCATTTTTTACCAGATTGAAGTACAATTTGTTGAATTGAGATGAAGGCTGTTTCCATGCTCTGATCCACTTTAGTTGGTTTAAATTTGTGTCCTATCGGTATTGATCTCTAATAAAAACAAACAATATCAACACAGTGATTCCCAAAGGCATGATTGCAGATAACAAATTGAGAATATTTGTTCAAAACTTAGATTCTTAATCCAAGCATGAGGCTGCTATCCATCAAAATATATTGATCGCTTATGTCTATCTACTAATAAAGTTTAAAGTAAGCCTAGCTAAAAACTCTTGTTAATATCATTACTATTTGAAAGTATACAATTATAATAATGTTTATATTATAATTATTTTATCTCATGTTAGGAAGTAATAAACTTTGACCAAGGTTACATGGTCATGGATATAGATATGCTTATTTTTCAAGATCCCCTAATATTACACAAATTCAGATTGGGCAAGTGATTCTCAGGATTGCAAGTCTACTTCAAGTTATAGCTTCTCACTTGGTTCTAGTCTTATTTGTCGGTCGAGCAAGAAGCAATTTGCTATTGCTCTATTCTCTACAGAGATTGAGTAGGGACTATTAATGCTGCCACTTAGACCATTTGGCTTCAACAAATTCTCAGTGTTTGGCATCCAATTCAAATGATCATCAGCCATATTTTGTGCCAACCAAAGTGCCATTCAAATCTCACAAAACCTGGTCCATCATGAAAGGACCGAGTACAAAGAGATTCACATGCACTACACTCAAGAACTCATCCATGGACAAGTCACTTATCTTTGGTCCTGCCTGACTCCTACACAAGTCGCTGAAATTTTCACCAATCCCTTTATAGAAAGCAAGCATCTAGATCTACGAGCTTTGTTAGGGATGCAGGAGGCTTTTTTTTCAAGCAAGCTTCTTAGTCCTTTGTCCTCTCTCTTGGGTGGGGATCTTTTCTCTCTTTTGGGAGGAAGTTTTTTCTTAAAATTTTTCTTCTTTTCCTCTTTCATGAGAGTTTTTAATGTAATTATGTACCTCATCCAACCTTGTTATCAGGACCCAATCCTTGTTTCCTATTAAGTTACACTTTAAGGATGGTGTGAGTGTAATATTTTATACACCTTGGATATGTTGTATCTTAAGTGTGATATTGCACATGTTTATCAACTTAGATAATTTATTTTTACTCAGGTAGGATTGGATAATGAATTACACATTCTTCTTTTTTCATGTGATTCTAGTCTTTTCTTCATCCTCACAGATTTGGAAACTTGGTTATAAAGCAATCCCTTGTTTTTTGGTTTTTTTGCCTATTCTTCAACTCCATGGATTTAGAATCTTGAAGGCTATATATTGTAACTCTTTCCTTCTATTTATTGATGATCAAAGAAGCTAATGTGAGCTTTTGCACTTCTCTCTCAAGAAAGTATTTCTCTTATGCTAATTTGATTTCATTATCAACTATATTTAACAGTTCTACAATTTCTATCACTATCACTAGCTTCTGGGTTAACATCTGTTTTACAGATTCTAACAGTTTTCTGTCAACTCAGAACTTTTATGTCATTATGAACTACTCACTAGTAGGCATCTTCTATGCCTTTAAAGGATTAAAACAAGTGAATCCCCATCACTTCTTTTATTATCTTCACACAGCAGCAATCTTCTTGTTGACACCATATCATTAGAAAAGGCCAACATTTCTGAAGCCAAAAAAATTATACAAATCGTGTCAACTTTTGAGTAGGCAGCAATGCAATCAGTTAACAACAGGAATGCTTAAATTTTCTTTTTCAACACTGCTCTCAAATTCAACAGGCCATATAGAGAACATTGAGATGTGAGATTGCGATCAGACCTAGCAAATGCCTAAGCATTCCTCTATTCATATGCAGAGCAACTAAAGGTCTCTTGGGGAGCTCTAATAAATAGGTTTAGGAAGAAGTTGGAGGAATGGAGAGGAGACTGGTTGACTACTAGAAGAAAGCTATTGATCCTGGTGGCAGTACCCCAAGTATTACCCATAATGAATATCTCTGCTAGTTTTAAAAGGCGGATACAGACCATACAACCCACATTCCTTTGGCAAGGCACAGATGAAATCAGAAAAATCCCACTTTTTAACTTGGAAGAAAGTGTGTAAACCCAAGAATATATGTGGAACTGGGATTAGAGACCTAGACTCCATAAATAAATTTTTTCTTCTACAATTTCTTTTCTTTTACACACAATGTTTATTGCACATGATCAAATATGAAAGTATAAAACAACTTTTGAAGTTGAATTACATTAAATTTCAACTTGAAAATGAGATAAAACTTTTCAATTACAACTCATACACGATAAACTTTCAAGTATACAAATTTACGTATTACAATACAGTTACAAGGTCAAGTCTTCCATATCTGGACAATGATTCTGTTTCACAAGCCTCAGCGTTGTCGTTTGCAAGATGGAGAGCATCACTTGAGCGCTTCACCTCTAACCACAGACTGACGGTCCCTTGCTCACCTTCCAACTGGAAATGTTTCTACCCTTCACGAAGAGTATAGTCTAAGGAACCCACAAGTATGCCATTGTTGCAAAAGGCAATGGTAAAAAATCAATGTTTATTTGCATGAAGCAAAGCTTCATAAATAGTTTACAAATTTACAAATTTAGCAAGTTTCTAAAACGAAATTGCAGAAGATCGATGAACGATCATAACAACAATATTACAATATAATAATACAATATCGAGCATTAAATAATAAATAATAAATATTATTTTAATACCCTCCCTTAATGCTCAATTTGTCAACTACACCAAGATGCCCCCTGAATTTTACAAACTTATCTAGACTAAGTGACTTGGTGAGAATATCTGTTGTCTGCTCCTTTTTCGGAACATACAGCAACTGAACTGATCCGTCTTCAACAAGCTTCTGAATGAAATGACAATGAGTTTCCACATGCTTGGTTCTTTCATGGAAGACTAGATTTTTGGCAAGTTTGAGAACTCCTTGATTGTCATAGAACAAGGGAGTTAGACCTACTTGAGATATTTTTATATTCGCAAGCATTCAGCGAAGCCAAACTGCCTCACAAGCTGCCTTAACTACTCCCTGATACTTTGCTTTTGTCGAGGAGAGAGCCATTGCCTGTTGCTTCTTACTAGTCCATGTGATTGCATCAGATCCCAAACTGAACACACACCCAGATGTTGATTTCCTGTCATCAACCAAACTTGCCCAATCCGAGTCTATGAAACCAGAGAGTCTAGGATTGTGACTCCTTGTGTAAAGAAGTCCATGATTAGAAGTGCCCTTCACATAACACAACACACGTTTCATTGCTACCCAATGATTAGCCTTAGGGGCTATCATGAAGCGTGAAATGTAGCTCATTGTAAAATTGAGGTCAGGTCTAGTGGTAGTGAGATAGATGAGGTTTCCCGCTAGTTGCCTGAACAAGGATTCATCTACCATAGGTGAGTCTTATTTAGCTGACAACTTGAGCCCTTTTTCCATGGGTGTGCAGGCAGGTTTGCAATCTTGCATTCGGAACTTATCTAGTAGACTTCGAGCATATTTGGATTGGGAGATGAAGATACTACTCTCTATTTGCCAAACCTCAACACCTAAACAATAATGCAAAAGTCCCAAATATGTCATGTCAAATGTGTTGCACAAATCTTGTTTGATCTTAGCGATCAAATGTGTCGAGCTGCCTGTAATGATCAGGTCATCCACATAGACAACAAGAAGAAGAATATCACTACTAGTGTGTTTGACATATAGATTAGAATCAGATGGACTCCTCTGAAAGCCATGATCTGTGAGGTACTTGTCAATCTTAATGTACCCAGCCCAAGGAACCTGTTTCAGGCCATAGAGTGCTCTTAGTAGTCTGCACACCTTGTGTTCTTTACCGACAACCTTGAACCCTGGTGGCTGCGTCATGTAGACTTCTTCCTTCAACTCACCGTTGAGGAAAGCACTCTTAACGTCCATTTGATAGACTTTCCAACCAAACTGGGCTGTTAAGGCAAGGACGAGCCGAATGGTACTCATCTTGGCTATAGGAGCAAAAGTCTCCTCGTAGTCAGTGCCTGCCTTCTGTGAGAACCCCCTAGCAACGAGATGAGCTTTGTACTTGTCAAGGGTTCCGTTTGCCTTATGTTTAACCTTATACACCCATTTGCAACTAATGGGCTTCTTCCCTGGAGGAAGATCAGAAAGGACCTAAGTGTGATTATTCTGAAGACTTTGATATTCAGCGTCCATAGCTTGTTCCCAATCAAGAATTCCTTTAGCCTCTGAATATGTCTGAGGCTCATAAACACTATGAATGTTGGCCATGAGAGCAAAATTGACTGTATACTGCTGTTTGCTCTTGTTTCTAGATGATCTACCCTCAATGAGCTCATCATTATGAAGATCACCAATAGTCTTAGCCCACCATTTAGGCCGGAGAGTAGAAGTGCCAACATTAGATGTAATAGGAGGAGCTGGAATTGGTTGTGAATCTGGAACAGGTTCATCAGGTGGAAGATCAATATCATCCGGAGGAAAACCGGGTTGATCATCATCAAAGATAGAATCTTCATAATCCCTCCCATCAGGTGGACCTAACGGAAGACAAACACCCAAATTAGAAGCCTTAAAAGGCTGATCCTCAAAATGCTGCATAGGCGAGGAAAGATGAAAATGTCCTCATTCTTCATCAAAGACAACATCTCGACTAAAGATGAGACGATTAGTGTCTACATCAATCAACTGGTAAGCCTTATGGTTGTCACTGTACCTTGTGAACATAAGCTTTTGACTCTTGGAATCCAACTTGGAGCGCTTGGCATCTGGAATCCATACATATGCTAAAGAGCCAAAGATTTTCAGATAACTGATCCTAGGTTTGTGACCAGTCCAAGCTTCCTTAGGAGTCTTCCGCTTAACAACCTGTGTAGGGGATCGATTAGGGAGATAGATAGCAGTGTAGACTGCTTCTACCCAAAATTTATTAGGAACACTCCTGTGTTGTAACATGGAGCAGGCCATCTCAGTGATTGTACAATTGCGACGCTCTACAACATTGTTTTGCTGAGGAGTGTAGGGTGTGGTTAACTGGTGTTTGATTCCATGTGTATCACAGAAGTTGGAGAAAGCGGTAGAACAAAATTCTCCTCCATTATCTGACCTAAGAGTGATTATGTGACAACCAAACTCTTTTTCTACTAAGGCTTTAAACTTCTGAAATATAGTAAACACATCTGATTTCTGTCCAAGAAAGTATACCCACATTTTATGACTAAAATCATCAACAAAAAGCCAGAAATACCTGCAACCAGTAATAGGTGTATTCATTGGCCCACATATATCATTGTGAACCAATTGTAGTACCTTAGAGGCTCACCATGAGTCACCATCTATGAACGGTGTCCTGTGCTGCTTCCCAACTTGACAAGCTCCACAAACACCATGATGCTGAGTTTGGATCTTAGGTAGCCCAGCTACAAGTCCCTCCTGAGCAAGCTGAGAGAGATAGTGCACATTTAAGTGCCCATACACTGATGCCAAAGACTGGTAATAGTAGAATTCTTGTCTGCCATGGCTAACTCTGGAGAATCACCTGTATCCACAAGTCTGTATAGACCAGGATCCTCAATATCAATAATTGAACATTTGTGTGCACTGAATACCACATGCAACTGAGGAGAATGTCGCATGATCTAACTAACAAAGAGAAGGTTTAGTTCCATACTAGGAACGTAGTATACATTGAGGAATATAAGATTCCTCCCACCAGACTGAATCTGAATATTGCCCTTACTGACAACCGTATACTCTTCACCTCCTCCAAAAATAACTTCGTCAGTGAAAGGAGAGAAGTTTGTGAACCAATCATGTCGATGGGTGAAGTGTCGCGAAGCACCTGAATCAATGTATCAGGCATAGGACTTCACATGATCTGCAGGTCTTTTAGCCATAAATGTGTAAAAGGAAGATTCCTTCGCTCAGTGTGCTTGGCAACATTCACTTTCTGCTTAGACCCTCCCTACTTCTTTTGTTTAGAAGCCAAATGCTGACGACAATCCTTCTTCATATGACCATATTTGTGGCAGTAATTACATTGAATGTTCTTTTTCTTAGGGCTACCTGAAGGTTGACTTGAGCCTTTCTACTGCGAAGGCTGACCTTTCCCTTTGTTCTTAGGTTGAGACTTAGCGCAAAAGCTTGTTTTGTAGAGGACGATGAGGCATTACTACCAAACTGTTGTTTCCAGCGTTCTTACTGCAAGAGGATGGTACAAAGCTCCAAAAACTTCAGATCAACATTAGTAGATGTAATGTTGAGGGTTTCAACAAAGTGCTCCTAAGACTTTGGTAGACTTTTCAAGGTGATTACTACCATGTCTTCTTCCTCCATCTTTTGACTAATCGCCTCCAATTGATCACAAATGTCCTTAATCTTTGTCAGATGTTCCTGTAAGGACATTCTCTCATCCATCATGATGGAGAACAACTGGTTCTTTAGAAAGAATGCATGGCTCTTGTCGGAGGTCTCATGCAATTTTGTTAGATGCTCCCAAATCTCAATAGCTGATTTGCCAAATGGAACCTGTGGAAGTTGATCATCAGTAACTGAAAGTTGAATGAGCATCACCGCTTCACGATTTTGTTCGTCAAACTTTTCTTGGGTTTTATCTGCCGTTGTGAGACGAGTAACATTGCCTAGAACAATCTGATCAAGGTAGTGATATTCAAAGATAGTCATCATTCGCTGCTTCCAAGTATTATAATTTCTGCCGTTGAAACGTTGACTGCCTTCCAACATAATGTTGGTCAAACTTGCCATCTTTCATGCTTTTCGAGGCATGAAAAATGAGATATACAAAAGAGGTTTAAAAAGCTGAATGCACTTAAACCAGAGGCAACTTTAGGCACAAAAACCAAGGCAACCTATTTGCACAAATTCCAATGCACGAAATTCGAGACACCCCAAAAAATGGAAGCCAACCCAAAAATCCTCTCGAAAAACCCATAAAAAATTTGTGATCAGAAAAAAATTTCGGCTCTAAAAACAAAGGATTTTTGAAAACCCTAGCTTGAACAAGTGCAGAAGAAATATAGAGAACCTACAATCAAAAAATAGCAAAAATCGCGTCCAAAAAGGGTTAAATCTGCGCCAGAGACCTTTAAAATCGCGACTCAAATAGAGACAAAAATTGCGGCTTAGGAAGACCAGAGAAAAATGTGCTTAGCAGATGATCACACGCCTAGAAAATACAGAAAATCGCACGGCCAAAGTAAAGATGAAGTTGTGCCCAGAAAAACACGTCTCATTTCCCATGTAAATACAAAAATCATGCCTCAGATTGGCATCTAACAAAAATGCGATTAAGAAGTTTGAGAAACATAGGCAAAAACAAAATCCTTCAAAAAACGTGTCTAGAATTAATAAATTGCCTCCTCAAACAAAAGAACACGCATTCCAAATTTGAAGCAAGGGAGTCACGCGAATTTGAGAGGAAAATGACGCGCGGGAGGAACAGATCTAGAAAAAGCCACAATTTTTCAAAAAAACGAGCCCTTAAAAAAATTCGAATTACATCCCATGAAATTTTTAATAGGAAAAAAAACGATCTTCAAAAACTTAAAAAATTTCTTTCGAAATTTTAGAAAACCGATTTTTTATTCTCCTGCTCTAATACCATGTTGCGAAAGGAAATGGTAAAAAATCAATTTTTATTTACATGAAGCAAAGCTTCATAAATAGTTTACAAATTTACAAATTTAGCAAGTTTCTAAAATGAAACTGCAGAAGATTGATGAAGGATCATAACGACAATATTACAATATAATAATACAATATTGAGCATTAAATAATAAATAATAAATATTATTTTAATAGCCATCTGACTTTCTAGTGTTGTGTCCTACATAACCAATCGACCATACAACTTTAGATTTCTCTAACTAAGTATGACTAATCTGATTGGATATGCAATTTGGATCATGGTGAACCGACTAATGCAAGCAAAGACTTTTGCATTACTTTGGCCAAAGTTTTGAAACATTTCAAACACTTCCTTAAGAAGTGAAGTCATATGTTCACACACCTCTAACTTGATTTGGAAACCATCTTGACCTAAGGTTTAACACTTAATTGACTATTGACCAACTTGTTTGACTTTTCATAAGGATACTCAATCATAAAATAATGACTCACTAAGTCTATAAACAATTAGGATGGACATGCTTTTCTGACTTTGAACACCCATGTTATGTTCTCGTAACAACTTGGGACTTAGTAACTGCCACTTGTTCAAGTACTTGCATTCAACCATGAGAGTGAACTACTCTCCTATTTTTATGCACATATGGTTTACAATGATAACACATTGTCATCGACTCGAGACACTTGGTCTTGTATTTAAGGTATTGACTACTCGTCAAAATAAGTACAATAATATAATATTAAACATTAATAAAAGATCACTTCTTCTTTTATAATATTTCGGACTTTTCAATGTTTTACCTTATGGTCTATACTTCAAGAACACAATAACAATTCCAGTAAAAATTCAATATCAAATATCAATTTATTTTGTTCGATAGAATACTATGTTAAATTGTTTGAAAATTCTTCAATAAATCAGTTTATTAAACTGACTATACTCAGTTAACTTAGTTGAGCAAGCATCTAATTTATCTCATAATTTCACAAATATTTATCGTAAATTATCCTTTACATAATCTTATAGAAATATCTATGTATGTAGACATATATATTCATATATAAATACTTCATTATGAACGAATATGAAATATTCTCTATCTGAGAAAATAAAATAAATTATTCAATTTGATACTGCAGAGAAGTATCTTTCGACTCTGTTGCCCATTTCAGAGTGAAGTGAAATTATCTAAATCCAAGTTCAAACTGGAAAATCAGATTTTGTTTTTCTCTGTTGTAACTTGTGTTATTCTTCAAAAAGACAACTAATCTTCCTCTTTTAAAAACTGGAAAATTATAAAATGCAACTATGAGTTACACAGAGAAAATGAATATAAAAACATGCTTGTGTTATTCCTTCTCTAATCTGCACTTGAAGTTCCAAAAGCTCAGACACTGTGAAAGGCACAGCTTTCCCAAAGAAACTCAGCTTACTGTTGATGAAGATTTCAGACTTTTCTTGCAAATCACCTTCAGCAAATACCAAATGAACAGCAAACACATATTTCTCTGCTCAACATTTAGCAAATCCTCTTGAAAACTCGACATTCCAACTTGCAAAATAATATATACAAGAATCACCCACACAAATTCAATGCTTGCAACAAAGTCCACATTTGGCCACTTGCAAACACAAAGGAACTTCTACCTGTCAATCCTTCTCTAGGAGTTCACTTTCCTTAGAAATACCATAATTCCATGGAGTCTCAAAATGGGGGTACCAAGGGCCTAGATTTGGGGATGAAGGTGCAAATACTTGTAGCCTTGCTCAAAGCTGTTGAAACTTGATGGTGATTTGGAGCGAGGCTGGGATCTTAATTTGTAGCTATTTGTCTGTGTTTAGGGTGTGGATGGGGCCCATGAACCATTAGGGTTAGGGTTAGTGACTCAAATGTTAAAGAAATCTCCAAATTTCTTAAAAATTGTTTTTCTTTTCAGCTGTTTGACTTGGGACATGGTTGGATATTTCTAGTACATTTCAGGGATGTGGACAAGTCTATTGAGGGTCTAGGGGATGTCCCAAGTTTTCTTTGAAGTCCCCAAATCAGGGGACACCT
>VDFB02045060.1:0-11716 GCA_007258455.2 Sequoia sempervirens
CTTAAACCTGGTGTATTTCGTTATAAATTTTGATACTAAAAAATCCATATGATTTTCATCTCTAACTATGGATCTAATATATGGTCCCATATTCTAGATGAGATTCATCATAAACTATAAAATAAGAGCCATAAGTGTTATAGTTATATTCAACAAGGATTTTGAGGCCTACCACCTATATAATCCTTCAACAATTACAAAACTTAAACAAAAATAAACACAAATATCATGCATACCGCAACATAAAGATTTACTTGGGGAAAACCCTTTCGGGAGAAAAACCCCACACTCCAAAAGCCACTCAATATATTATTCAAAAATCAAAAGATTATAATATACTTGTAGAGCAAGCTTCTCACAAGAGTATCACCACCAGAGATCAAGAGACAACATGACCGCTATCAGACTCTCAGAATAAACCCTTGTCTACACACATCCCGATCGCTTATAACAAGCTTTTTGGAACCTTCTAGAATTAAGGTTTTACAAGGTCATTTTCCATTTGACATGTTAACGAAAAAACCTTGATGTGTCAGCGAGAAAAAACTTGACTTGTCAGTGGGAAAAAACCTTGACGTGTCAATGGGAAAACCTTGATGTCTTGCTATGAGTGTACAATATTTGCATGATCAGTCACCACCTATCAACAATAAACCATATATAATTGCAAGGTTGAGACACATTTTCCAAAGAGATAGTTTCCCATGAAAAAATCTCTCCTCCATCCTATAAGCTACTTCTAGATTTGCTTTCACCTAAGGATTCTCGCTCTATTTTCTTTATTACAACTCTTACTCATGGAGAAGAGGCTCATGGAAAGAAGCTCTTACCAATCTAACTAGTTGTCTCCCTTCCTCTAGAATAGACAAAAAATGTCTTTATTTTTTTAGTCACACTTCTTGAAGATACTTTATCCAATGAGGTAGTGATTAATCAATTAGAGGAGATCCTGGTTATTTAAGCATCAAAAGATCAAGTTATTAATTATTCACTTATTTTTTCTCTCACTAAAAAACATTGTGGTATATTTAGCTGAAATTATGTTTCTCGATGCTAAAATAACTTTGAGAGAATCTTATTTAGGATACAATCATGGATGTATTGAATTATCATAGACCAACATAAGCATCCACTATTTTGGGAGAGAAGGGCCAACCTAATTACAAAGATGTTATGTAATGGTAAAAACTCTTTTTATACAAAATTCAATACTTAGGAGCTTATTCCCTTGGTCCCCAAGCATGCAAATATTCTAGGGTATGAATGTATAACCTCCCAAAGTTGGTCCCAATATTTTCTCAATGCATGACAGCTAAATGAATTGTATGTAGATATATTACATGTAAGTAAGTGTCATAATATAATTTATAACATTTATTTAATCTACAAAACATCTCACAAATTCAACTGAAAAATAATTTAACATTCATACCTTATCTATCTACTAAGGACTCTTCTTCCACTTGAGATACTCTCAACATTGTCGTCCTTGTTAACAAGTATAGTACACTCATATTACTAGGAATCTATTATTAATATGGATATTATGTGAGGATAGACTCTTCTCTTCCAATCACATGATCCATTGAGTAATAAGCATCTCCTTAGCTCACCAACATAATCTATGACAATAAATAATGAATTATTTTTCTCTAATATTCTTTATTTCAAGTCCTATGATCATAATTATACCATAGTTTCATTCCTTGAGATGTTAAGAAATGTACGCATATTTTTCTTTTAGTTGTAATGCTAACCAAATAAATCATAAGTATCTTATGAAAATCATTCAACATGATCAATAATCAAATTTCCAAGATAATAACATTTTAAAGTACAATCCCATACAAAAACAATACGCTCATTAAAAGAACTTATAATTAACACTTCCTTTTCTTGTTGTATAGACAATAAGATACAATCTTATTAATTAAACTTACCATATCAAAAAGGAAACTATAATAATCATTTCTACTAAAAAAGAATTATGTTACAAGATGTCTCAAGTTCTCACAACTTTTTTACAATTAAGAAGGTACAAATTGCATTATTACAAAAAATACCTCAAATCTACTAAAAACAACTCATGTGTATCAAGAATTATATAGACCCACATAATATGTGTTTCACGTAAGATCACCTAATATTTTTTATTTTCAACATAAGAAATCATACACAAAATTCCTATTGAGCTTATTCATCTCCTTTTTGGCCTACATATCCCTACCACTTTTGTAATTACGCCCATGTAGTTCTCCTAAGAACTCTAGACCTTGGAGATAAAGACACAATGCTTTCCAATAGTAACCTAGGCATCTCATATTATTTATAACTAGCACTTGCACCCATAAGGGGTTCAAGGAAACGCCGATAGGAATGTAAAGATAAAATAATAATGAATTTTAGCATTACATAATTTATTATATTTACATACAAATATGTATAATTACATTATATAATTGTTGTGGATGACATACAGAAAATGAAAAGTACAAATAATATATTTTCTATGTAGAAATTGAAATAATGTTGTTAGATATGACTGTGTTGTTAGCTAGATTGAACATTACATAATTCAGTATATTTAAATTCAAATCTATATATGATATATTGCATTATATAAATGTGGTTGATGTTTTCATCGTTTTAAAACAACTAGTTTTTTTTTTAACAAGTAGTAGTGATTTGCATATACCAAAGTGAAATAAGAATTTTTGTTTGTTTTTTAGTAGTTCTTTAGAATAAAATTTCTATATAAATTTTATTCATGAATAACGATATATATTTATATCAATAAAACAACAATTATAATAAAGAAACTTATTTATATAGAAATAAATTTGCAAAATAGATGCAAAAGTAAATTTTATATCTCAATAATTTCTTTGCAAAAGTAATAAATATTATTACAAAGCTCAAAATATTTAACATACAAAACAAATAACAAATCAAGGTTTCTAGACAGAATAATAATTTGTTTGCAATTAGCTGTTAAATCTCAACACATATGCTACACAGTCACTCATATCTTTATTCACAATTTTCCCAACTATAGAGCAAAAAAAATTTGGCCCTCCCAACAACATACAACTCATGACTTGTAGACATGTCAGTCCTAATCACTCAAAAAATAAGTGATCTACCAATCAACAAATAGTAATTAACTATAACTCTAAAGATGTGACGTTTTATAAAAGAATAAATTCATATTAAACAATACATAAATCGATATGTTTTCTTTTGTAACATATTTTATTGGATAAATGACATAAATTACTTCATTCAATTTAACAGTTAAAAGTTAATTATTATTGATTGTTCACTATTGAATTAGATGATGTTTAAATAAAATGTCTTATAGTACTGTAGTGAGTGACATAGAAGAAAACATATCGTAATAATAAAAGATGCTTCAAACACAAATAAATATTGAAAATTTGAATTGAAGAAAATTTTAATAGTCGGAATAATAACTTTCAATAGAAATGAAAAATACTACAAATTTACTAAATTCCACATGACCATTCCAAAAAGCTTATGATTATTAGAATGACAATAAGAATTATGATAATGAAGGATGTATATTCTATAATAGAAATTATATATTCATCTTAAAAAAATAGGATTGTACACCTTATTTAACAATATTTAAAATAAATAGATAAACTTATTGTATGGAAGTTGCAAACAAGACCTACACACCAAATTAGTGTCTTACAATTACGGAATGCTCAAAACTACTTTTAACCTTCACAGCCAAATATTAAAACTAGCTCCATCAAGAAAACCTAAGTTAACCCACTCAAATAAAAAATGGCATGATTCTCTTGCATGAAACAAAGGTGAGGAACATGTTTTTTATTGATAAAGTGGAGTGCAATGTAACCCTTCTTGCACGTGAAAGATTGAACTTTTTATGTTAATTAAATATAAATTTAAAAAATAAAAAAACAAAATTTAAAATTTAAAATAAATATAAATATTAATTAAAAAAGTTTTCTACATAAGATTTTTTTAACTGAGTATGTTTTTCCTCTTTCTAATAATAAATCATTGTGTAAAAAAATGCACATTTAAATTCAAAAATAATCTTACATAAATACAAATATACTAAATCCAAACATTCTATTTCATTTCCCAGTCTTCAACTTCGACGATCAATGCAAATGATAATTAGAAAAAACCGTTGAAGCATGCCCTGCCTCACTTCCTGTGCTTCCTACTGCTTCGTGCTTCTCTGTTCATTCGTCAAACGGCGCACAATGCAAACGCTTCTTCACTATTCTACTCTCTCACTCTGGCTTCTACAGATTTGCAGCAGTTCCACATTACAAATCGAACGAAGACTGCTACGAAAGAAACGACTGCAAATGTTTTTTAAACATTTTACCGGGGTTTTGAAAATCAATTTAATGTTTTCATTCATTATCCTAAAATACAATTAAAATGTTAGAAAATTTGTATTATATGAAAGCGGTGATTTTAGCCAGACTGTCAAAAAAAAAAAACATTAAAATTTTATTTTTTAACATATTTACTCAGGGCAATCCGTGTCTACCCCGGGGACGCAGTAGCCAAAGTCATTTTCAAATAAAGACGCCTTAAGCGAAGAAAAGTGCATGTTTTTTAGAGCTACAAATTATTAAAAATATTTTTACGGAACATAACTGGGCCCAGATCTGGTGGTGGCAGATTGTCAGGAAAAAGATGCGAGCTACAATAAGACTAAATCGTATGACTCATGGCCTGCACATTTTTTTAAGTTTATAAAATTATAATTCTTTTTGGCACACTGTCATTGGTTCTCTTTCAGCGCATTGCAGAATGTTAGAAGAGGTTATGCCTTCTATGTGGTACAGTAAAATTATAATGGTTGACACCTATCCTTTCAAAGAGTTGGGATTTTGCAGGAATGTCATACATGCAAGTGTAATGTGTCAATAAAAATGTGTTCGGAAAGCCCAACGTCTCCTTACAGCATCTTCCTATCTTTTCATATTTGTAAGTATGTTTCAACAAAAAAAATCTAGCTATGTGGGGTGTTGGGGACATGGCAGGGGCCACAACACTTTGTAATGGATATGGCTATAGAGAGGGGAGCGCACTGGAATTATCTAGGGTTTTTTAACTTTTTCCTTCAGCAGTATCCATTGTCTAACCGTGTGAAATGGGAGCTTTGATATAGGTTATGTGCGTCCACAATAGTACAGGCTAGGACAAACTATTTGTGGAGAAGCTATAAATATAATCTGGATCATCTGGATTCCTAAAAATTTTGTTGTGCTAATTCGATTGCAAGAATTTTGAAAGGGGACTAAAATAGGAGATATAGGATGAGCATAATAGAATTTATAACCTTTTTTTGTTTGGTCTCAAAGGCACACTTATTTTTTTTCTTTCATTCTCGATCATTATCAGTACCAATACAGGTGCCAGAGAGGGCGGTGTCTAGTTGGAAGGAGGGTGGGAGAGTGATTTAAGTCATGCCTCCACAAAACTATGATACTTGTTTCTCAGATATGTTTCCCTGCACACCTGAGGCTGATAATTCCCTGCAATAAATTTGTTCTTTCCTCCTCATATTGGAAAGATTGAGGCATGCAAGTTTTCTTCCTCTCTCAAATTTTATAGTATGGATTGAAGTTTCTCCTTAACCTGGAATTCTTTTTATTTTATTGGGCCTCCTTGCTGGTATAGCTATTCTCATTTTGTTTGCAAGTTCCTTTTATTGTTATTTCCCAATATTTGATTAAATCTCTATGCAGCTCTATCCTTTTAGATATTTAATTTTTCTATAGCCCTCCTCTTGCTTTATAATGTTGTTATTTATTTGCAAGTTTTTATAACAATATCGTGCCCTCTTTCATTTTGTATATGGTTTGTACATTTCTAGACATGGAGTAACCATAGCACATTTGGATGGGAGTGTGAGCACCATTGTCATTCATGAAGCATGTTGTTGTCTAAACTATCACACTCCCCATATTCACTTTCCAAGGTCCTCATGACTCCACGGCTTCTATTCTGCAATTGATTTTAATATTTTGTTTCCATATATCCAAAATTTCCAACTTTCCATATTCAATTCACTATTTTTATCACAGAAGCTATAAAAAGGGAAAGCTGATGATTCACAATTAGGAATGATTGGCAGAAATTCTTTTATCGGCCTCTGTTGTCTATATGGCGAATGGACCCTCGTACCAGGTAGGCCACAGGGACATGAAATTAAAAAGTAAAAGCACTAAAAAAGAAAAAATGCTTAATAAATCAAAAACTAAAATGAAGTTAGCTGGTAGAATGTGAAGGAAATTGAAACCTTAAATCTAAATATCCTTTGAGTTATTTCCCAAAAGTTGCAGACATGGCTACAATACTTAGATATTAATTTGCCTACTTAATTACACTTTTGTCTACTATGTTTTACAATCAAAAAATCGAAAGTAAACCAAAAGGGAGACAAACCATGACTTTTTTTAGATCAACATAAAAGAGAAAACAGAAACAATATACAGATGTCATGGAAAAAAATGCAAAGCACCGTTTGAAGTTGTTTATGTCTCTGTAGGTCCTTGTATGCTCAACTCCAAAGCTAGCCTGTAGGGAAAAACAAAATAGTTTCACCAGTTATTCTACGACTCACTCCAACTGCATTTTCCAAGCTTACATAGCAACCTCTGCACTAAGTTTAGTAACGCCTTTCACACTGTTATTTTCCTATACTCCTCAGCAAGCTTACACAGTTTAACAACTTCAATACAATCCTATTTATAAGAACAACTGGGTGGTTAGTCTCTTGTAGTCGGTGGATGAGATATTTTACAATTGGAAGATTTGATTTCAGAAGATACCCAAATCCGATTTGATTGGGAGATCTAGCGTGAATATTAAATGCAAGATAGGCTGATTTGATGGTCACTAAAAACTAGAGTTGTTTAAGGACAACTGACCAGTTTTGAGAGAGTGAGGTATCCCGATTAATTGTGATAGGTTCACTAAAAACCATTGTAGTTTAACGACAACTAAGCAGCAGTTTTGAGAGCATGAGACAGGTTTTCCGTGTATCCTTTGCACTTACAAGTCAAAAGTAAAAAGCCTGCTCGGCTAATTAACACTTGTTGTGACTACTTAAGAGATGATAATTATTGTTTCACATCCTAAAGATTTCATGGTTACCAATGACTAGATACTAAATATCCACTAATCCCTAAGTGATTCTAAAACTACAACATAACTTGAACAATTCACTATTACTTTATTCACTAATAGCATCAAGCCTTCTCACTATACTAGTACAAAAAAATTCTCATTGTAATGCCTATGGTAACCAAGGGTCCTTCCTCTAATTTCTTAAGAGGGGCAATAACAATGCTCACATCCACTTACACAAGACTAGTCAAAATAGTGCTTCAACTTGTCATAGTCAACACATTAAAATAAGAGAGATTTAAGAAAAATAAAGAAATGCATCCTGATATCAAGGGATGGGACTCCTAACTTACCTAGTCAACATGAACAAGATCAATTTGTTCATTACCATCATTTTCATAGTATAGAAGGTATTAAAAAATTAGAAGATAAACCTTAAAGGTCTCATAGGTCCACTCTAATCTAATTTATCAATTTGTAAACAAGAAACTTGAACATGACAATCCTTCTAATTGTTACCTCACACAAGATAATATAATGGAAATTTTTACAAGATACAATAAAATCTCTACCTTCATTTCCATGAGGTAAAAGGTTCATAGAGAATTCCAAAATTCAAGTGAACCCACATTAAATCATAAATATACATCTTTCCTAGAGTTAAAGACGGTTCTATACCAATTAGGGATTAGTACCACCTATCATCCAAGTTTGAACATAATAAAGACCATAGTCACTGTCAAGTTTTTAAAATCAATCTTAGTAGAAAAATTAGAAATAGCCTAAGTCTTGTTCTCTTTTTGTTGTCTTGATCCTATTTTCCCCATTATTGATATTAAATCAAATATTTCCTTCACTTAGCCCTCTTGGTAAAGGTATGTTTTATATTGTTCTTTTCCTCCCTTCATATCCTTGTCATGTGATTAAATGTTGAAAATGTCAAAAAATTCCTAAATGTCAAACTCTTTGAGTTAATTTCAAACTTTTGATGGGGTTTTTAGAAATTATCTATATTGATACCTTTTCCTTGAGTTCCCTACTTCCTCGACCCCTCTCACCTTGTCTTATAATTTTAAGGTTTGGCTTACCTATCTATGTCTTATTCAATTCCTCATGCCTTCATTCCCTTACTCCTAATATCATTTTATTTTTTTAGGTCTAGACCTTCAATGATTCCATAAATTATGTGTAATCATCAATCTTATAGTCTAACACCTAATGCCCTTTTCACTTGATTTTGCATTGGATTATTGGATTTTTTCTTCCCTCTTTGCACTTCAACACTAGCAAACTTAATCCCCCAAAGTCTCAATCTTTTCCTTGGCGAGATCCTAAATGTTTCTCTACCATATACTTTAAGGGATGTCATATTGTGGAACCCCAATCCTCAAACTCTAACGACCTTTCAAGTTTTAATTTTACTCAATGTTGTGGTCTTAGGTATGTCAAAGTCCCCATCCTAGTTCACCTTTGGGAAGTTATTCATGGGTGTCCACACTATTTCATCCCTTTCCCCAATGGTACAAAATATCCCAAATGCCTAAATTCCACCATCTCATTAAACTTTGTAACTCCCTTTGTTTCCAAGATAAACAAGTAATGACTGTGTTGAAGCTCTAACCTCTCTTAATATAAGATCTTAAGTAAAATTTCAAACTTTCCTTTGTCTATCAAACTTGCACTTGATATATTATTTTCCCAACCCCAATTCTTTTCTCATGATTTCTTTGTAGACCTTCAATATTTTCAATACTACTGAGTCCTTGCTAGTATGTTGTTTTATTTCCTTCTACTCTGTCATTATGTTTCCTCAATCTCATAGACCTTTGCTTTCATATTCACCTTGGATCCTTGTACCTTGGCATTGCTACCCTAAATCCATAATTTCTCACACTTTCCCTTCTTCTATTCCTATGAAATTTTAGGCCTCACATGCATGTGAAAGAAAAAATATTGTAACAATATAAAATATTTCCAAATAACCCCAAGAGAGAAAAGTATACAAAAAAATATTCAAAATCCACCATGCAAAATAATAGAAAAATATACCATCAAGATGACACAAGATATACGTTAGAAAAACCAACCTCTAAAAGCATCTACACTCAATTTATTATGCATAACAATACATTTATATAGTTTCCATGAATATTTTTGAAATGTTAAGCTTCTCCAATGCATCCTACATGTTTCCAAGCATAATGGGTAACCATTCAACCACACATCTCATGTCATGATTCACATATGCACTCTACAAGAGAGCTCAATACAAATAAAAACCAACCTCAACCACTAAACATGTGTTTTTTTTCTTAGAATCAAGTGTATAAAAAACTACTAAGTGGTATTGGCTACCCCATGTGTCTCAAAACCATAAGAAAACAAAGCCATTGGGCCCAATTTTTACTCTATGATAGGATTTTTTTCCAATATGCAACCCACACATAAAATATATAACCACTTTAACATACAATTTTAAAAGTGGACCCAAATAAATATTTAATGTAGCTAAATAAATCTCCAAAAATGCACCTGTAAATATTTATTTTACATAATTATAAATATTTATATTTTCTTATGTAAGGTATACAACACCATTTTTCGTAGCATTCCCTCACTTATTGTATATATTGCACAAGGGTCAACTAATGAAATACACCATCATAGCCATCCATGAAACTGCATGAATACCCAACATTCCCTCATGCTCTATGTAAAGATACTTATAATAACATCCAAGGTGACCACCATATCAAGAAATAACTTCTCTCACCCTCCAATATTCCTCTCATCCACATTCCACCTATGGAGGAAAAGGAACAAACCAAGGTGAATATGCACCAGTCCAAATAACATAAGCATCAAATCCAAGTGATAACAAAGGCTCCAAGTTGCTACCAAGGAAAAAACCCACATGATTGAAAATAACAACCACAAAAAATGCTAATACATATAATCATCCATACTTCCAAAATTTTCAAAAAACATTAATAGAACTCATGCCAAAAAAATATCTAACATTTAAACCACAATCACAAGCTCCATATATAAAACTTGTCAATGAAGAACATATATATCTTGGATCTCCCATTGTATATGTGATGTTCAATCTAAAAATAGATCAAGGTATACCAAATCCATGAATCAACACTCATACTAAGGTGTGGCTAATAATCAAAGCTATATAGTATAAAGAACAATCACCATGATCCACACACATAACAAAAATTGTTACACAATCTCTCACAACTAGTCTGCATACCTCTCCCGAGTTCTCCAACACTCAATAAAAAAAGATAAAAGATCCCCCATGTTGTTGCTAAAAAATAATGATGCGGAATAACAATAGATGACCACAAACATAGTGATCACAAGACCAAATAGAGAAAACCTACAAACTATATCACATAAATTTCCTAAGCCAAAACCTCAAAGTGATAAGTTGTACCAAATAAGATCCCCTTCATAATACCCCAACTAAAAAATCCTTAACAACACCCAACTATTCAATCTCATAGATCAAACAAAACATGTGTATCTCATATAACCAACATAAATGTAAGCCTTTATAAAAAAAATTAAGATCAAACTCAAATCCATTCTATAACTAAGAATCATCACAATAACATCTCCTAAAATCCTCATAAGTTACATCATAAATCAAGCTTATATATGTTGGATATTTGAGTTGTTGAGACTGTTGGAAACATGAGCATGATGATGTATAGTGTGGGGAAATAGATTGTCGAGTGGGAGGATTATTTAAGATTGATGAGAATGACAATATATGGTGTTTTCATTGATGGCAACCCATGGTAGAGATGCATAAATGTGGTTCAGAGAAGACCAAATATTTTGTAGCATTGTTTAAGTCCTAGTGTACAATTTTTTAGTGTTTAGTGAACCAATTTTGAGGTCCACATGGCTTTGCTATGAAGAATCTGACCATGTAGTTTTGAGGTAATGTTGGTGCATGCTAAAGGTGCCTAAATCTAAAGACTCAAGCTTGCATGTCTTCTATAGTTGAAGATAATGTTGACAAAGTATCAACTCTAGAAATGATAGAGTTGTAGTGATAGAGTGTATGTTGGAATGCTCTGCATTCCACTGCAAATGAATATTTTGTTATGTGAACTTGAAAAATTGTTTGTGGATGTCAGTAGTGTGTATGATCCAAGTGGCAAGTGTTTTGGTGGTCTGTGTGTCGAGTTGTGAGTGAACAATTGGTTCATTTTGTTGTTGCTTCACTAGTGGTGTTGACCTAAAGGTTTTGGGGTTGTGCAGAGTTAAATTATGTATGGAATAGAACCATAGGAGTGATTATGGGTTATGTCATCATATCTTGGTGGTGTACACATTTTGGTTCTTTTCACAAGGCGTGTGTGATGGTGTTTTGGGCTAATAGGTTATGAGGATGCACGATACATCTATTAGGCCAACCTAATTGATATTTTTGTTGGTTATAGTATATATACAAGGTTAATTCCTTGTGCGGGTATGTAGATGAGAGATGTATGTGATGTAATTGAGTGTGTGTGCAAAGATCTAGTGCAAAGAAGTGCGAGTT
>VDFB02045062.1:0-13771 GCA_007258455.2 Sequoia sempervirens
AAATCCTAGTTGATTTGTAACCCCAACCCTAACCCTAACCCAAAAATTTATGTTAGAACCTTAACCCTAAATGAACATCAATTGAACCCTAACAATAATTTAATCTTAACCCTAATTAAAGCTTAACCCTAACACTATTCAATCCCCAACTCTAACCCTAACTGTAATTGAATTCTAACTCTAAACTTTATCTTTATTCTAACCCTAACCCTAACCCTAACCCTAATTTCAATTTGAATCCTGACCATAATTCTCACTTTACTCATTATTTTAATTTTAACACTAACCCTAAATCTAATAGTTGCCTTAATTTTAACTATATTATGAATTGAACCCTAACCTTAACTAAAATCTAACCCTACTTTAACCCTTACCCTAACCTAACATTAACCCTAATGCTAACCCTAATTATGTCTAACCCTAATTGAACCCTAACCTTGATCATAACCCTAACCTAACCTTACACTAATTGAACCTTATTTATATCTCTCTCTGTTTTCTTCAATATTGTTCATATCAACAAATATGACATCAAATATGAATCTTACACCTAACCTTGATCATAACCCTAACACTAACCTTACACTAATTGAACCTTATTTATATCTCTCTGTGTTTTTCTCAATATTGTTCATATCAACAAATATGACATCAAATATGAATCTTACACCTAACCTTGATCATAAACCTAACACTAACCTTACACTAATTGAACCCTACTTATATCTCACAACATTTTTTCTCAATATTGTTCATATCAACAAATATGACATCAAATATGAATCTTACACCTAACCTTGATCATAACCCTATTTGAAACTCAACTGTAACCCTAACCCCAAGATTTATAATAGAATCCTACCCTAATTGAACCCTAAGCCTAAGACTAATCCTAGTCCTAACCCTTAACCTAACTCTAAGCCTGATTGAACACTAACCCTAACACTAATCCTAACCCTATTTGAACCCTAACCTTAATTGAACCCTAATCGTAATTGAATCCTAACACTTACCATAGTTAAACTCTAATGGAGCAATAACACTTTATAACCCTTGGTATAACCCTAATTAAATCCTAGTTGTAACCCTAATTCAACCTTAATTAAACCCTAATACTAACCCTAATTGAACCTTAATACGACTTACCATAGTTAAACTCTAACTCAACAATAACACTTTTTAACCTTAGTCATAACACTAATTGAATCGTAGTTGAAACCCTATACTTGAACCTAACTTATTTTTTAACCTTCAATTTATTTATTTGATTTTTTAATTTATTTATACTAAACATTTTCAAATCTTTGTGATTTATCTTTGATTTCTTTTTATGATCAAATATCTTTGATTTTGATTTTGTTTTTTGTTTCAAATTTTTTTGTTTGATCAAATCTCTTTGTTTTGATTTTTTTTGTTTTATCAAATCTCTTTGTTTTGATTTTTTTTGTTTCATCAAATCTCTTTAATTTTTTGTTTCATGAAATCTCCTTAGAATATTTGTTTTATACTTAATTTTATAAATTTTAGAAACTTCTTTTTATGTTTTTAGGGATTTTAGAATATTTTTAAAAAAATATAGAATATTTATTTTATACCTAATTTTTTTAATTTTAGAAACTTCTCTTTATGTTCTTATGAATTTTAGAATTTTTTATTTTATTTTATACTTAATTTTTTATATTTTTGAAATTTCTTTTTATGTTCTTATGAATTTTAGAATATTTGTTTTATACTTTTTTAATTTTAGATCGTCCTATCTTATAAGCTCTCCAGTGCTACCGGAAGAAGTATACTGAGGTTGAGAAGCTTAGCCTGATTGTTGTACGCAAACACAGCACTGCCTCCAATGCCAAAACTCCTTCAATCACAGGTTTACAATTGGGTCTCCAACGCGTACGTGCGCAAGGCCACTAAGCACATCAACACGGGAGAGAGGTTTATGGGAGCATCAAATGCAGTAGCACCAACGTCCGCCATTCCAACACTCATATAACAGGAGGGATAATATGTTTGTCAGGCCAGTGATCGGAGCCATAATGCTGACAGTACTCGAGTAGTTTACAATTTTTCATGAATCCAAATGGAGGAGGAAACAGATGGGGTTTTTTTGGAGGGCCTCAATGGTTTTGTGGATTTCTCTGATTGGCTTTGGATTCAAGATTTATGATAAAAATAGACAATTTTGACTTAAAGATCATTGATATAATACTAGAAAATGGATACCAACATCCATTAAAAGATTTGGTGATAATTTTTAAGACATATGTAATACATCCAAAGAGCCTAATTATATTAAAAAATATTAAACACATCTACAAATTATAGGGGATGGCTACCAACATCTGGCGATAATTTTAAGACATACTAAATACATCCAAGAAATTCAAATTGAAACTATGTCCTATGGTTCTGCTATTAAAAATAAGTGAATGTCTTCCATTGGACATTATGTATTACAAGATTATCTTACTTTTATTCAAGAATAAGAGCAACTTGAAGAGTGCTCTGAGCAAAATGTGTCTACAACGTAAAAGAGAACAAGATTAAAAGGACTTCCCAATGTAAGTCTAGTTTATTAAGAACAATCTAAGAAAGAATAAGATTAAAAGTTTATCCCAGTGTAGGTTTGGCCAAACTGCCAATTAGGTGGAGCAGCATTAGGTGACACTGCAGTCTTGCCATCACTTGTGGTCACTTGAAATGAAAGAGCCTGTCCTTGCAACTCATTGTTGCCATTTACTTGCCAGTTTTGTCCCCAGTTTCTACTCAATGAAATCGATTGAGACTGAGGAGTACTGATGCTCACTGACTGAACTTGTCCATCTCCACCCACATTCCACACTAATACTAGCAAGAAACTTGGGTTTCCAGTTAGAGTAAACCTCATCCCTCCTTGAGCATCACATGTAGTCCTAATTCATATCATAAACAACACAAAAAGTTTAGTTTAAATGAAGTTAATAGATTGTAATTGTGATCAATGCATAAGAAGAAAATTTACCTGGCATATTGAATAGGAACAATTCCTCCCCTATAAACAGCAATGTTTGTAAATGCAGAGACAGACATATCAAAGTGATGATTTTCAGGGTTGCAAACCCCATTCCCACCTGGTGGACATAAATCTGTTGCAACAACTTTTATTGTATTAGCAGAGGGCAAACACCAGTCGCTATTGACACACTTCACCAACCAACAAGAGCCACATGTTGATCCACTCTGAAAAAGAGGCCCATTCAAAGCACTTGTCAATTTCTGTTTATATAAATTAAGTGCATCCCCACTTCCATACCCACATGCACCACCAGGAGCTTCTTGGTAGAATGTTGCATGCCCATCCTGCCATTGTTGTGCCTTCACTCCAACCAACATTATCCATATCATAAACATTGATGTCATATAAGACACGCCCATTTTTTTTTTCTCCTCTCTTTCCACTACCTATTACTATATCAATGATCTTTAAACTGAGTATTGCTTGATTTATAGCCTCTCAAACAAACAAAATAGAAAGAAAACTAAACATTCGTTAAATTCCAGTCATGAAAACTAAGATACCAAAAAATTGACTAGTTCGTTAGATAATAATTTTCTAAAAGATTTGGCTTAATGCCTTAATATAAAAATCAAATCTTCAACAGATTGTGGATTCCTGGATAATGACTATCTAAAAGATTTGGCTATAGTGTCGCAGCTTTTTGTCTCTGGATTAATTTATAATATTTATTAATTTAAAATCTATTCAAAATATAATCTTTTCAAGATTAAATATAGTTATTTCTAATCTTAAAAAATATTTTTAACAATAAATTTAAGATTTTTACATATTTACTAATAGTTATCATTACTTTATATTAATATATATGATTTATAATATTTATTATAAAAATACATATTAATACAAAATCTTTTCAAAATAGAATATAATTTTTTTGAACTTTTTGAATATTTTAACAAGATTTATTTTTTAAATGAATTTAGAAATTCTTGTTAATTGTCAATATTTTCTAATTTTACATTTTTTAATATATATAGAATATCTATATAAATAACATAACACAAATTTTCACTATTTTTCTACAATATTTGTGTTTTATTGGTGAGCATGTTAAATTTTATTTCACTTCTACAAATAATTTATGTTTTTAGATAGGTGAATTTAAGGATTAAACTATAAAAAAAATTCAATTTGATTTTTTTTAAGATAATACAATATTTGTGTTTTATTGGTGAGCTTGTTGAAATTTTATATAATGAGTTGAATAAGGATTAAACTATTTTTAATTTTATATAATTATTTCTGAATAGGTTTGAAATTGATATTTTTTTTATGACAATTAATTTTTTTCATAAAACGTAAAGTGCAGGGAGGCCTAGAATTTGATGGTCTATTTGACCGTATTTTCAATTTTAGACCATATATTACAACTATAAAATTTATTAGACCGTATAGTTTGACTTGCTATATTTTTATTAAATTGTAAAAAATTATTATAAGCAAAATATAATATAGTATTTAAATTTATAATATATATCATTTTATAAATTTTATTATAAAAAAAATAAATTCATTTAGAATGGAATATATTTTTTTTTGAATATTTTCTAATATGAATTTAGAAACTTTTGACATTTTTATAATAGTTATCATTTTTTTATATTAATATATTTGATTTATACTATTATTATAAAAATATATATTAATTTAGAGTCTTTTAAAATAGAATATAATTATTTTTAACTTTTAAAATATATTTAACAAGATTTATTTTTAATATCAACTTACAAACTTTTTTTAATTGTTAATTATACAATAGATTTTTATATTTATTACTAATAATTATCATTGTTTTCTAATTTTTCAAGATATTGCATTTATAAAATATTTTATATAAAAAATTCATAAATTGAACAATTTTTTGAGAGGCATTTAAATGAAAAAACTATCATAAAATTTTCATATCACAGGTAGGGGTGATCGTCAAATTCCAAGCCTGGTGATAGACATTTAAATGAACAAACCCTCAAAAAAAATTCATATGACAAGTAGGGGTGGCTGTCAAATTCTAGGCCTGGCCCCAAGTACCCAAGGTATGGGTTGCTGGGCTGCTGGGCTAGGTACCCAAGGTATGGGCTAGGTCTCGGGACACCCTTGTTGTAAAGAAAAAAAACTTTTACATATATAATAATTAAAAATAAATATTTAGTTTTCTTTCTATTTTGTTTGTTTGAGAGACTATAAATAATGAAAAGGTGGTAATCAAGAAATACTCAGTTTAAAGATCACTGATATAATAATAGGTAGTGGAAAGAGAGGAGAAAAAAATTTGGGCATGTCTTATATGACATCAATGTTTATGATATGGATAATGTTGGTAACATGTGGGTATGGAAGTAGGGATGCACTTAATTTATATAAACAGAAATTAACAAGTGCTTTGAATGGGCCTCTTTTTCATAGTGGATCAACACGCAGGTCTTGTTGGTTGGTGAAGTAGACACTGGTGTTTTCCCTTTGCTAATACAATAAAAGTTGTAGTAGATTTATGTCCACCAGGTGGGAATGGGGTTTGCAACTCTGAAAATCACCACTTTGATATGTTTGTCTCTGCATTTACAAGCATTGTTGTTTATAAGGGAGGAATTGTTCCTATTCAATATGCCAAATAAATTTTATTCTTATGTGTGGATCACAATTACAATCTATTAACTTGATTTAAAAAGAATTAAACATACATGAGTGCTAAGCTTTATGTGTTGTTTTTATATGAATTAGGACTACATGTGATGCTCAAGGAGGGATGAAGTTTACTCGAATTGGAAACCCAAGTTTCTTGTTGGTATTAGTGTGGAATGTGGGTGGAGATGGATAGGTTGTGTTAGTGAGCATCAATACTCCTTACTCTCAATCGATTTAATTGAGTAGAAACTGGAGACAAAACTGGAAAGTAAATGACAATAATGGGTTGCAAGGACAGGCTCTTTCATTTCAACTAACCACAAGTGATGGAAGGACTATAGTGTCACCTAATGCCACTTCATCTAATTGGCAGTTTGGCCAAACCTACACTCGGATAAAATTTTAATCCTATTCTTTATTAGATTGTTCTTAATAAGCTGAACTTATATTGGGAAGTCCTTTTAATCCGCTTCTCTTTTATGTTGTAGACATATTTTACTTAATGCACTCTTCAAGTTGCTCTTATTTTTGAATAAAATTACTCTTATTCTTAAACAAAAGTAAGATAATCTTGTAATACATAATATCCAATGTAAAACATTCACTTATTTTTAATAGTAGAACTATTGGACATAGTTTCAATTTGAATTTCTTGGATGTATTTAGTATGTCTTAAAAATTATCACCAAAGTTTTTAATGGATGTTGGTAGTCATCCCTTATAGTTTGTAGATGCGTTTAATATTTTTTAATATAATTACACTCCTTGTCTTAAAAAATGTCACCAAAGATTTTAATGGATGTTGGTAGCCATTTTCTATAGTTTGTAAATATTAAAAATTATCACCAAAGCTTTTAATGAATGTTGGTAGCCATCTTCTATAGTTTGTAAATACGTGTGATATTTTTTTAATATAATTACTTAACTTTTTTATAGTCACTAGACAAAGTAAATTATCAAAATAAAAATTGACATGAACAATATTCTTGTTGTCTTTGTATAATGTTTTGAATATTAATTTCTCAATAGTTTAAGAGAATATTTTAATTATTATAATGATAAAATTCAAAATTTGTGATAAAAAATAGACAATTTTAATTTCCTAGAATTTTTGCAATTTTTAATAATTTTTTTTGATATATTATTATGATTTAGGTTAGCATTAGAATAGGGTTAGGTTAGGTTGTGTATTAGTTTTATTAATTTTGTTTAGGTTAGCATTAGAATAGGGTTAGGTTAGGCTAGTATTAGAATAGGGTTAGGCATTAGGATTACAATAACAAGTAGGAATAGGTTATTAGGTTAAAGTTGTGGGGTTAGGGTTAGTATTAGGATTAGGGTTAGTATTAGCAATAGAGTTAGGGTTAGGGTTAGGGTTAGGGTTAGTATTAGGATTAGGGTTAGTATTAGGAATAGGGTTAGGGTTAGGATAAGGGTTAGGGTTTAATTAGGTTAGGATTAGGTTTAGGGTTAGGGTTTCATTAGGGTTAGGGGTAGGGTTAGGGTTAGGGTTAGGATTAGGATTAAGGTTAGGATTTTGATTAGGATTGGGGTTAGGGTTAAGGTTAGTGTTAGGGTTAGGGTTAGGATTAAGGTTAGTTTTATTAATTTTGTTTAGGGTTAGGTTTAGGGTTAGGATTAGGGTTAGGGTTAGGATTAGAATTTGGGTTAGGGTTTAATTAGGTTAGGATTATGGTTAGGGTTAGGATTAGGGTTTAGGATTTAATAAGGGTTACAATTCAATTAAAGTTCTACAATGAAGTTTGGAGTTAGGGTTAGGGTGATTGTGGTTAAATAAAGGTTACAATTACCTTGGTCTCTAATTGAATATTTTGTTTGTTTAGGATATTACAATTATCAGGTTTATTATACCCTACCCCTAACCCAAACCCTTTTTGAATCCCAACCCTAATTAAACCTTATCACTTACCTTTTTCATAACTGAGCCCTAACTCTAACCCTAACTGAGTCATAATAATTGTAATCTTATCCCTAATGAAACCCTAACTATAACTCCAACCCTAACCCTAGCCCTAAGCATAATTGTAAAAACTCTAGTAACCCTAACTATAATTGTAACCCTAATTGGATCTTAACCCTAACCTTAATCCTATCCCTAACCCTAATCATAATCGTAATTGAACTTTAATGCTAATCTTAATTATATATCTAACCTTAACCCTAACCCTATATCTAATTGAACCATAATCTTAATCCTAATTGTAACCCTAATTGAACTCTAATCCTATCCCTAATTTTAATTGATTTATAACCCTAATTAAATGCTAATGTACCCTAATTATAACTCTAGTAATTAAATTCTAATTGAGTGTTATAACTCTAGTAATTAAATCCTAGTTGATTTGTAACCCCAACCTTAACTCTAACCCCAAAATTTATGTTAGAACCTTAACCCTAAATGAACATCAATTGAACCCTAACAATAATTGAATCTTAACCCTAATTAAAGCTTAACACTAACACTATTCAATCCCCAACTCTAACCCTAACTGTAATTGAATTCTAACTCTAAACTTTATCTTTATTCTAACCCTAACCCTAACCCTAACCCTAATTTCAATTTGAATCCTGACCATAATTCTCACTTTACTCATTATTTTAATTTTAACACTAACCCTAAATCTAATAGTTGCCTTAATTTTAACTATATTATGAATTGAACCCTAACCTTAACTAAAATCTAACCCTACTTTAACCCTTACCCTAACCTAACATTAACCCTAATGCTAACCCTAATTATGTCTAACCCTAATTGAACCCTAACCTTGATCATAACCCTAACCTAACCTTACACTAATTGAACCTTATTTATATCTCTCTCTGTTTTCTTCAATATTGTTCATATCAACAAATATGACATCAAATATGAATCTTACACCTAACCTTGATCATAACCCTAACACTAACCTTACACTAATTGAACCTTATTTATATCTCTCTGTGTTTTTCTCAATATTGTTCATATCAACAAATATGACATCAAATATGAATCTTACACCTAACCTTGATCATAAACCTAACACTAACCTTACACTAATTGAACCCTACTTATATCTCACAACATTTTTTCTCAATATTGTTCATATCAACAAATATGACATCAAATATGAATCTTACACCTAACCTTGATCATAACCCTATTTGAAACTCAACTGTAACCCTAACCCCAAGATTTATAATAGAATCCTACCCTAATTGAACCCTAAGCCTAAGACTAATCCTAGTCCTAACCCTTAACCTAACTCTAAGCCTGATTGAACACTAACCCTAACACTAATCCTAACCCTATTTGAACCCTAACCTTAATTGAACCCTAATCGTAATTGAATCCTAACACTTACCATAGTTAAACTCTAATGGAGCAATAACACTTTATAACCCTTGGTATAACCCTAATTAAATCCTAGTTGTAACCCTAATTCAACCTTAATTAAAACCTAATACTAACCCTAATTGAACCTTAATACTACTTACCATAGTTAAACTCTAACTCAACAATAACACTTTTTAACCTTAGTCATAACACTAATTGAATCGTAGTTGAAACCCTATACTTGAACCTAACTTATTTTTTAACCTTCAATTTATTTATTTGATTTTTTAATTTATTTATACTAAACATTTTCAAATCTTTGTGATTTATCTTTGATTTCTTTTTATGATCAAATATCTTTGATTTTGATTTTGTTTTTTTGTTATTTCATCAAATATATTTGATTTTGATTTTGTTTTTTGTTTCAATTTTTTTTGTTTGATCAAATCTCTTTGTTTTGATTTTTTTTGTTTTATCAAATCTCTTTGTTTTGATTTTTTTTGTTTCATCAAATCTCTTTAATTTTTTGTTTCATGGAATCGCCTTAGAATATTTGTTTTATACTTAATTTTTTAAATTTTAGAAACTTCTTTTTATGTTTTTAGGGATTTTAGAATATTTTTAAAAAAATATAGAATATTTATTTTATACTTAATTTTTTTAATTTTAGAAACTTCTCTTTATGTTCTTATGAATTTTAGAATTTTTTATTTTATTTTATACTTAATTTTTTATGTTTTAGAAACTTCTTTTTATGTTCTTATGAATTTTAGAATATTTGTTTTATACTTAATTTTTTTAATTTTAGAAACTTCTGTTTATGTTCTATGGATTTTAGAATATTTGTTTTGTACTTAATTTTTTAAATTTAAAGCTAGTTTTCAACCTTTTTAAAATTCATAAGAATATTGAAAAATATTCAAAGATGATAAAAAAATCACCTACACAATTACAAATTGTTTGAAAAATTTAATATTTACAATGTAATATAAAAATTAAAACATATAAGCTAAAAAGATTTCTTCTACTAATATTGTGCATTTTTATTTTTCTACCACTCAAGATTTGAGAGTCCAAATAATTCCATTGAATCCCTTCCATACATTTGTAAATCTACAAATAAGTGGTGAAATAAATAAATCATTAAAAATTTATATAAATATATACCTTATCTTACTATGTGAAAAAAATCATTGAAAAGTTACATAAATATATGCCTTTATTTTTCCATCAACAAGTGCAAAATATATATTTTAATGTAAATTGTTTATTAATTTTTTTATATTTTCCCTTAAGAAAGGAACATTCAAAATATTTTTTTTCCAAATTAAAATTTGTAAAGCTTATAAAAATATTTATGGGCATTAATAATTATGGAGTGTTAGTGTTCTAAAATCTTTGAAAAGTGAAAACAAAATTATCCTTTTATTGAGGATAACTGTAGCTTGTGAAGTAGATATTCTTAAAAAACAAAAATAACTGTCATGCAAGCTATTGATTATTTTAGATTAAAATCGTATTTGTCAAACAATTTAGATCACCTTCATGCCTATAAAATCGTTAATTTTATTTTCTTAAATTTTCATTTAAAAATTGTAGAACTTATCTTTCAAAATAAGACGATAAGAAGATTAAAAGCAACACATATCCCCAAACAATAGTCATTCACTTCAAAGTTCAAAGGACAAATATTATAACAAATGCAACACAATAACCTATCATAGATCACAAAACCAAATATGTGAACTGCAAGCAAACTACAGAGCATTATTGACAGCATCCTAGAAAGTAAAAATCACTGTAATTCATAATAGAATGTTTCCCCATTGATTCATTATTTTCTTCACAATATGAAAAAGATAGAATGCTCCACACCTGCAACTGAGTTGTAGCTTTATTTGATAAATAAATCCTGTTTTATTTTTTATTTTAAAAACTATTTTATGTACACAAACACAGTGCTACCTTATAAGCTCCAGTGCTATTTATTTACTATTTTATGTAAATAAATTCTATCTTATAAGCTCTCCAGTGCTACCGGAAGAAGTATACTGAGGTTGAGAAGCTTAGCCTGATTGTTGTACGCAAACACAGCACTGCCTCCAATGCCAAAACTCCTTCAATCACAGGGCAACACTGGTTTACAATTGGGTCTCCAACGCGTACGTGCACAAGGCCACTAAGCACATCAACACGGCAGAGAGGTTTATGGGAGCATCAAATGCAGTAGCACCAACGTCCGCCATTCCAACACTCATATAACACGAGGGATAATATGTTTGTCAGGCCAGTGATCGGAGCCATAATGCTGACAGTACTCAAGAGTAGTTAACAATTTTTCATGAATCCAAATGGAGGAGGAAACAGATGGGGTTTTTTGGAGGGCCTCAATGGTTTTGTGGATTTCTCTGATTGGCTTTGGATTCAAGATTTATGATAAAAAATAGACAATTTTGACTTAAAGATCATTGATATAATACTAGAAAATGGATACCAACATCCATTAAAAGATTTGGTGATAATTTTTAAGACATATGTAATACATCTAAAGAGCCTAATTATATTAAAAAATATTAAACACATCTACAAATTATAGGGGATGGCTACCAACATCCATTAAAAGCTCTGGTGATAATTTTAAGACATACTAAATACATCCAAGAAATTCAAATTGAAACTATGTCCTAAGGTTCTGCTATTAAAAATAAGTGAATGTCTTCCATGAATGGAACATTATGTATTACAAGATTATCTTACTTTTATTCAAGAATAAGAGCAACTTGAAGAGTGCTCTGAGTAAAATGTGTCTACAACATAAAAGAGAACAAGATTAAAAGGACTTCCCAATGTAAGTCTAGTTTATTAAGAACAATCTAAGAAAGAATAAGATTAAAAGTTTATCCCAGTGTAGGTTTGGCCAAACTGCCAATTAGGTGGAACAGCATTAGGTGACACTGCAGTCTTGCCATCACTTGTGGTCACTTGAAATGAAAGAGCCTGTCCTTGCAACTCATTATTGCCATTTACTTGCCAGTTTTGTCCCCAGTTTCTACTCAATGAAATCGATTGAGACTGAGGAGTACTGATGCTCACTGACTCTACTTGTCCATCTCCACCCACATTCCACACTAATACTAGCAAGAAACTTGGGTTTCCAGTTAGAGTAAACCTCATCCCTCCTTGAGCATCACATCTAGTCCTAAATCATATCATAAACAACAGAAAAAGTTTAGTTTAAATGAAGTTAATAGATTGTAATTGTGATCAATGCATAAGAAGAAAATTTACCTGGCATATTGAATAGGAACAATTCCTCCCCTATAAACAGCAATGTTTGTAAATGCAGAGACAGACATATCAAAGTGATGATTTTCAGGGTTGCAAACCCCATTTCCACCTGGTGGACATAAATCTGTTGCAACAACTTTTATTGTATTAGCAGAGGGCAAACACCAGTCGCTATTGATACACTTCACCAACCAACAAGACCCACATGTTGATCCACTCTGAAAAAGAGGCCCATTCAAAGCACTTGTCAATTTCTGTTTATATAAATTAAATGCATCCCCACTTCCATACCCACATGCACCACCAGGAGCTTCTTGGTAGAATGTTGCATGACCATCCTGCCATTGTTGTGCCTTCACTCCAACCAACATTATCCATATCATAAACATTGATGTCACATAAGACATGCCCATTTTTTTTTCTCCTCTCTTTCCACTACCTATTACTATATCAATGATCTTTAAACTGAGTATTGCTTGATTTATAGCCTCTCAAACAAACAAAATAGAAAGAAAACTAAACATTCGTTAAATTACAGTCATGAAAACTAAGATACCAAAAAATTGACTAGTTCGTTAGATAATAATTTTGTAAAAGATTTGGCTTAATGCCTTAATATAAAAATCAAATCTTCAAGAGATTGTGGATTCCTGAATAATGACTATCTAAAAGATTTGGCTATAGTGTCGCAGCTTTTTGTCTCTGGATTAATTTATAATATTTATTAATTTAAAATCTATTCAAAATATAATCTTTTCAAGATTAAATATAGTTATTTCTAATCTTAAAAATTATTTTTAACAATAAATTTAAGATTTTTACATATTTAACAATAGTTATCATTACTTTATATTGTCATATATATGATTTATAATATTTATTATAAAAATATATATTAATACAAAATCTTTTCAAAATAGAATATAATTTTTTTGAGCTTTTGAATATTTTAATAAGATTTATTTTTAAAATGAATTTAGAAATTCTGTTAATTGTCAATATTTTCTAATTTTTACATTTTTAATATATATAGAATATCTATATAAATAACATAACACAAATTTTCACTATTTTTCTACAATATTTGTGTTTTATTGGTGAGCATGTTGAAATTTTATTTGACTTCTACAAATAATTTATGTTTTTAGATAGGTGAATTTAAGGATTAAACTATAAAAAAAATTCAATTTGATTTTTTTTAAGATAATACAATATTTGTGTTTTATTGGTGAGCTTGTTGAAATTTTATATAATGAGTTGAATAAGGATTAAACTATTTTTAATTTTATATAATTATTTCTGAATAGGTTTGAAATTGATATTTTTTTTATGACAATTAATTTTTTTCATAAAACGTAAAGTGCAGGGAGGCCTAGAATTTGATGGTCTATTTGACCGTATTTTCAATTTTAGACCATATATTACAACTATAAAATTTATTAGACCGTATAGTTTGACTTGCTATATTT